>JARSSU010047814.1:0-37868 GCA_029619165.1 Eurosta solidaginis
CGTTAAGGTGCTGGCCCGACTATCTCGGGAACGATTTATATGGCCACATTAAACCTTCAGGCCATCCCTCCCTCCCACCCCCTAGTTCCATGAGGAGCTTGGGGTCGCCAGAGCCTCGTCTGTTAGTGAAACGGGATTCGCCGCTCGAAGGTGAGGTTAACAATTGGGTTGGAGAAGCTACATATTGCGCTACACAACCCCTTGAATCCCTTTCCTCAAGTATTTTTTTAGGTTTATGCCTCCGATAAAACATGTTTTGTTTTTGTTTGATCGGCCTATTGATAAAGGATTCAAGGTTCGAAACGAGCTCAAGAGTAGAAAATATTTTCTACTTACTATTCCAAAAACAAAATACAATTTTTCAATTATAGAAAATTAAAAAAACAATAATCATAATTTTCTTGTGTTGTCGAAATCAGCTGAGTGATCGTTTTGAAGTTGAATTTAAGTTCTCTGCAAAGTTAGTGAGGCTCTGCAAAATCACATTCAGCAACACCACCAGCGCAGTAAGGATTGGGAAGAACCACTCCGAGCCATTCGGAACCAAACGAGGCTTCAGACAAAGCGACTTCCTTTTGCGCGATTTCTTTAACATAATGCTGGAGAAAATAACTCTAGCAGCAGAACTAAACCGAGATAGTACAATAAATTACAAGAGCGTACAATCACTGGCGTAAGATGATGAGAAGAATGAAAAAGTGGAGCTTGTGGTAAATTAAGGACAAAACAAAGTACTTGCTGTTATCCAAGAAGAATAGGTGGTTAGTGTTTTGGCAGCCACTTCACTGTTAACGAATATTAATTTGATAGCCCGCATTAACAGCAAAGCAATGTCAGCTTAGAAACCAGAAAGGAGAGTAACGCTTGCCAACAAGTGCTATTTTGAACTGAGAAGGCAGTAGAAAAGTACAGCCCTCTCTCGACGCACAAACATTGCGCTCTACAAGTCGCTCATCATTTTTGTCCTGATATATGTCTCGCGATCATGGACGGGTGTCGAGAGAAAATGAGATCGCTCTTAGGGTTCGAGAGAAAAATTCTCTGCAAGATTTATGGTCCTATCCGTGATACCGACGGCGAGTGTCGAAAGAGGTATAATGATGAGCTATATGAGCTGTACGCAGATATAACTATAGCGCAGCGAACAAACCACAAAGGCTTCGCTCGCTAGGACGTGTTTGTACGAATGTACGAAGACGATCCGACCAAGAAGGTATTTTCAGTCGATAACGCAGCCTGCAAGGAGAGGAAGAGGGAGACTTTCACTGAACTGGGAGAGGTAGGTAGCGGAAGACTTAATCTCCCTTGACGTTCTAATTGGCGTCAGCTATCGCGAAACTGTTATACCTAGCGTAACTTGTTATGAAAGGCCAAAATCGCTAAGGTGGTTAAGCGTAAGTAAAGTGTTGGCAAGGCGGTCGACATTTTCTTGTTTTAACATCCATGACGTGCTCATGCACTCGTCTACCCAACCGGCAGTTGCTAACACCCCTGGTCCACCTTTATGGCGATATCTCGAAAAGGCGTCCAATTATAGAACTATGGCCCACTCCCTTTTAAAATACTCATTAATATATTCCATTTGAAACCCATTTCATACAAACACATTCCTGTGTTACCCTAGGTTCATTTTCCTAAATGGTAATTTTCCCTTATTTTGTCTCCAAAGCTCTCAGCTGAGTATGTAATCAGTTTTTGGATAAAGAAGCAGAATATAGCTCTAGTTTGGTTCAAATTCTCATCCGAAGACTTTTGGTACATATTTGGATGATTTGGTACATTTTTTTCCTCGTTTGGTACAAAATGAAAAAATCCATTTATCATCCCTGGTTATGATGCGAGGTGGAATTCTATTGTTTTCGCCAGTGTGTCAGCGAAAATTCCACTAATTCTCTTAATCTTGCTATTTTGAACAAATAAATAAGATAAGAATTTTCACTTAGGAATTACGTAAATTACTAATCAAATTTGGAATTGCCTTTTTGTAGGCAGTGCTAAATATTTAAAGTAATAAAAAGATGATAAAAAATTTTAAGGACTATCTTGATATAAATGGATCAAAAAATAGAAGGCATTTTTCTTTTAATAAGACATAGATTTGATTAAAAAACTTTAACAATAGCTCTTGTAAAAGAGTTTTGGAAGACTATGTCTGTATTATAATAAAAATTGCCTTCTATTTTTTGTTCCATTTATATTAAGGTAGTCCTTAAAATATTTTATCATCTTTTTATTATTACAAGATTTATTCGGCGAATAAAATATTTGTATTGTGGCGAATATTAGCAGTTTCGATATGTCACTGTATTGCTAGTAATTAAATGTAAAATAAAATAATAAAAAATTTTTTTTAAGTTAAACAGGTTTATTGAAAACAATACTCGCATGAAGTAATAATAATATTAAAAGCTAGAAAATAATTAGGTAGGTCGTACTAGTCATCACACTTCTCACCAATCTAGGGCGAGGATCAGACAATTAAATAAAAGCATTGGACGCGTTAAATTTCTAAAAATGGAGGCGTATCAAACCTGATTAAGGTTCAGTTGGTCTTACTTGTGCATATATGAAAAAATCATTTATAAAGATGTAAGCGGTTGACTATCAATAGAAATTTTACGCGGCCCACGCTTTGATTTCATTGTCTGATCAATGCCCTAGATTGGTGAGAAGCGTGATGGCTAGTACCTAGGACATACCTAATTATTTTCTCGCTTTAGTATTATTATTACTTCATGTAGGTATTGTTACCAATAAAACCATTTACTTTAAACTTTTTTTTTATTATTTTATTTGCAAGTTTTTAGTTTTTGTTTAATTGTCCATTATTTCTCATTCTATTTAGTTAATTTAGTGACTCATTATTACAAGAACTGTTTCCTGACAATTTGTTACAATCTTCGGCCTCAAAAACATAATCCTTACAAAGACTTTACTCGACTCTGCGCCACGTATGCTTGTCTCTCCTCGAACTCCAAAATATTTGATGTCAGTTCTACCGTACTGTATGTATTATGTGTTCCAAATATGGACCAAATCGGACCACAAATACGAAAGCTTGAATATATCGATCCTTGCGCCACCTAGCGGCGATTTGTCTTCATAGGTCTCTTTCTATTTTTGTATGTATTATGTGTCCCAAATATGAGCCAAATTGGACCACAAAAAACGATTTTTTTTAATATCTCGATCCTTGCGCCACCTTTCGGCGATTGTTTTCATGTGTCGCTTTCTATTCATGTATGCAATATGCGTTATAAATATGAGCCTAATAAACCACAAACACGATTTTTAAAATATTTCGATCCATGCGCCACCTATCGGAGTTTTTTTCATATTATTGCATTGTCATCGGGTTCTGAACTATATTCCAAGTTACAAGCTTGTAGCTTATGGAAAGTTACTTAAATTTTAATTACAAAATTTAGTAAAGAAAATGTTCTATACTGAATATTGAGTTATTTATTGTGCAGTTCAGCGATTCAAACTGGAGGTGCGGAATAATCAAACATTTCCTAATTCGTTATAATATATTCAAGATATACCGCTCATGGAAAATTTTTGCGGCAAATATATTAAATAATCAGAGATGATATTTATCCAAGCAAAACTTGCACTTTATTGCACAATTATTTATATTTTATTATTTTAAGCTTAGTAAAGGTATCGCTTATTTCTTTTGTAGCACTATCTCACCCTACCCCCTTTCCCGCCCCCCCCTTTTTTTTACTTCGTACTGTATTATTTATTATTATACTGCGTTTGGCCATATGAAATTTGTATTTTTGGCAAAAGGACACTTTATTATAACGTAAAGTAGAATAACAAGTGAGGAGTCTATTAATATACGTATGAGCATATACTTGTGTGTAGCTCCAAGTTGTAGTCTTTAAGTTGTAAGCCTTAATCTGGAAGTTAAGTGTATCTCCACGCTCATCTTCTAATAACATCTGAAATTATTCGTTGTAATCAGTTACTCGTAATGCATGTATTTACATGTATTTTGTGCTCCACAAAACAGAAACAATTAGGATTAAAAACACAGTATTTAGGTACGTGCATTATGCTCAAACATGTTTACTTAACTTGAAGATGGTATCGAAATTGATGTTATTGTATTTGTCACTAATGATTGGCTACATTTTCTATTCACGGCTTCTTTACGTATGTATGTACATACGTATGTTGGGATGGCCAGAAGTTATAAAATTTTTCCTTATTGCCTATAAAAGTGTCAGCTTTTTGTTTTAATGTTTAGCGATGCCTCATTGCCGCTTTAGCTCTGCCGTATGAGGAATTTTCAAGCCCTTATAAAAAGTGAACTAGAGCTTGTTACAAATCATAAGCTACACAAATTCTTATAAGAAATTGAATGGCCTACAAAAAAGGTCTGAACAGATTTTTTGCTAAGCTTACTTGTTTACTAGTTATTCGGGGTTAAAATTCTTTGCTATGACTATTTAAGATATATGCCGGCCGACAACATTGACATCGACATGTCCTTCTTATGGAAAAAGTACCCATACGCTTCCTTACCCTTTTTGTGTTAAGGGTTCCTTTCTGATTTCATGCCTCAAAATGGGTTTGGGAATGCTATTCAATGTCCAAGCCGAAATGTGCCATTTATGGGCCAAAAACTTGTCATTAATAAGGCCTTATTAAAGGTCATAAATTATTCTGAAAATCATCATAAAACAGTCCAACAAGTGCGGAAACTATCATATGATACATGAAACGATCATATCGGCGACCATCGCAAGAAGAGAAATCCTCTCATTTCATATTCCAAAATGAGCTTATAGAGAACGTAAACGCGCCATTCTAGGATACCTTTCTGATTCTTTTACGACTCGGAATGTTTGCTGTTATCCACAATCAAGTATGTACGCTATAAAATCCTACAAAGGGCTCATAATTTTCATTATAACAGAGTCTTAAAAAACTTTTATATGACCATATTTCTGACCCTAGTTTTTCTTATATAATCTGTCTCAGAAGTTATGAGTGCCCGAAAACCTCTACAAATATTCGGGGTCATAAAAGAGATAGAAAGGATTTAAAAATTGGAGCGTTTACGCTGTTCATGACCTCATATGGAACTCCGAATAAATGTATTGTAACGAATTTTGAGGTATTCCTGATAATCATACACCTTCTGCTAACGTTCGAATTGCTCAACTGTTGAATAAATAGCTGCAATATTCAGTATTGGAAAATGGTCTTTATTATGCTACTTTGGAAGTAGTCCGAATACCTCAACTGGCTTATAAATAACCCCATATTCAGTATTGCAAAATGGTCTCTGTTAGACTACTATGGAAGTAGTACTTCACTAATAGCGTGTCTAAATAAAATTGATTAGTTATTCCTCAGCTTGCTCTGCTTTTATACTCTCTTTTACCCCGTTCGCATATTTCTCCTAAGATCTAGACTTTTCACGATGTTGCCTTCTGGAACAGTTGTATCTCATACTACCCAATAAACATTTTTGTGAATTCTCAGTTTGAGATACATTTGAGAATCAGTCCATTTCTCACATTTCAAACGTTAACTTTCAAGTGCATTTCAAATAACCGTTGATAGCGTTCTCAAGCTAAATGGCACATTTTTAATATGGAATTTTTCTTTATTTTCAAATTGAAAATTTTTGGATTCTCAACTTTTTCTAAAACGAGAATAAAGCGCAACGAAATGAAATCCACTGTTGTGCCCCTTTCGGTAAAGAAATTTATTATTTCCCAATAAACATTTTTGTCAATTCTCAGTTTGAGATACATTTCAGAATCAGTCCATTTCTCATATTTCAAACGTTAGTTTTCAAATGCATTTCAAATAGCCGTTGATAGCGTTCTCAAGCTAAATGGCACATTTTTAATATGGAATTTTTCTTTATTTTCCAATTGAGAATTTTTGGATTCTCAACTTTTTCTAAAACGAGAATAAAACGGAACGAAATGGGATCCACTGTTGTGCCACTTTCTGTGAGGAAATTTTTATTTCCCAATAAAAATTTTTGTAAATTCTAAGTTTGAGATACATTTGAGAATCAGTCCATTTCTCACATTTCAAACGTTAGTTTTCAAATGCTTTTCAGATAACCGTTGATAACATTCTCAAGCTAAAAGGCACATTTTTAATATGGGATTTCTCTTTATTTTCATATTGAGAATTTTCGGATTTTCAACTTTTTCTCAAACGAGAATAAAGCAGATCGAAATGGAATCCACTGTTTTGCCACTTTCGGTAAGGAAATTTATTATTTACCTCACTTCACTTTTAACTCGTTTAGATTTATGCATAATGTAGTACAATATCACTTAATATTATTAAAATGTATAAATACTTCCTTATTTTTTCTCTTTATGTCCAACTTCTCTCAATAAATCGCTTGTTTACATTTCCAGCTAAAGTATGCAAATTATAGATCGAAGAATTATCAACGCCACTATCGACGAAACTATCGATAGCATTGATGTAAAATAAGCATGTTGTACTATGTTTTATTGTAGTTTTGGGTGTCATGAACACTTATTATGTACCTTAAAATTTAGATACATTGTCGCAAAAGTATTCACATTATTATTAAGGAAAATATTCCATGATATCGATGGTTTTCAAGCAGAATGGAACGAAATGCAAGCATATCTCAAACAATTCTCAAGTTGAAGAACAACGTTTGAGAAAAAGTTGAGAGAATATTTAGCTTCAAATGATTAATAATGCTGAATATCAAACTGAGAATCAATGTTTTTCTCAAACATTTGACATTTTTGTTTTCAGTGTTTGTTCCGCTGTTTTTTAGCTATATGCGTGTGTATGTGTGAGTAACAACTTCTGCTCCCAGCTGATGACTACCTATGTGTATGTGAAATATTTCTTCGCTTCAAGTTGCTGATTATGTGTGTGGAATATTCTTCGTTGCCTTGTATATAAGTGTGGCTGATTGCGTTAATGTGTACATGCACATAAGTGTGACCGCTTGCTTTATTTTTGTTGTGTATTTATGTAGTAGCAGCATAGTCATGCTAATATTCGCCACAGTATTTCCTGTGTTGCGAAGGTTTTCTGATATGAGCCGAAACTCATATATCATATGAGGCTAAATATGAGTCATACTTGACAGCTATTGGTGCCTTTAATAGCTCATTTTCGGCGCTTATTGGATTCCAAAAAGGCTGTTTTAGACCCTTTTCGGATCCATCTATGAGCTGGTTTATAAATGACGAAGTTTCGGAATTAAAATTAGTGAATTGGGATTGCAAAATTAAACCGGACTTGTATTCATTAGACTTTTACATATGTATATGTAGATACGTGTATGTATGTATATGTGTTCAGGCGAAAACGCTACGGAAAATATCTTTATGGATGGGTCATAACGATCTACAGATCAGAAAATGAATGAAAAGCTTACCTTGGTTATTAAGACTTAAATTGAGTAGCAAAAATTAAAGAAGCAAAATCTATTTTAATATAAGATATCAAAAGCAACAAATTTAAATAAATGAAGATATTTAATTTTGTTTGAAAAAATTCTGAAGAAAAAAGTGGTGGCTTTGTGTATCCAATAACTAGGGAAATGAAAACTAGGTTCTTAGTTCTTTATTTAAACTATCCGAATATTACAAAGTGTTAAAAATTACTGACTTAACTTTCATGTGCATAGATTGCGCTAAGACTTTTATAGCGACCGAAATACCTGTTGTTGAAAAACTGTTTGGTGCTTATGCATTCCCTTTATGCTCTGCCCTTAAATTTGTTTATCATAATTGTTCATGCTGGATCACCTGATTTATGTATTAGAACGGTGCTACCGCAATATATGCTAGATCACCTGATGTATGTTTTAACGAAAATATTGTGGGGCATTCCACAAAAAAATATGAAGATTTCCTCCTAATACTATTTTATTAACATATTTCTAAGTCTCATATATCTTGCATATTTTGGACTCATTTCGGAACCTGAAATAATAAGCGCTCCTATAATATTTGAGGGGTTTAACTTTTCTAATGTAGTTCCAATATATATCAGTTTTCAATCCCTTTAACAATATTTTCCCTAGACCAAACAAAAGGGAATGTAGCTTCATGTATCTTTTTATGCAAGAACCTCGTGCTGGATATGACTATGTTTCGAGTACCGACAAAAGCAATCAGCCTCAGTCCATTAGGAGAAGTTTCCTTGTGCAGACTGAACTTTCCGACTGTCGGGCTAAAAGCACCTTATTTGCACACCCTGTCATTGAAGTCGCCAAGCACGACTTTTATATCATGGCGGGGGCAGCGCTCGTATGTGCGTTCTAATCGTTTATAGAAAACCCCTTTCACCTCATACATATCATCTAATTAAGTTAAATTTTCCGGACATACAAATCTGTCGCTTTTGTGAACTGGAAGATAAAACGCCCATTAACATTACTTGCGAATGAGTGGCTCTAGCAACGAAGATACTCTCCCATCTAGGTGACGCCACTCTTAATCCCTTCATGATATGGAGTAAAAAAGCTTGAAGAGGTACTTAAATACATTAAAAGTTTCTACATACTGTAAAAGGTTAAAAGTTCAAGCATAACTATAAAGGTCGCAGTGGATCGACACCTAATAATAATATGAATAATAATAAAGTAGAAAAAAATATCACCTGAATATGGAACTCCCTAATATCTTAGTACTACACTCATTCAACAAATAGTCATAAATAAAGGTGTTTTAATATGTTTGTTAAAGCAAACACAAATAAGCAGGAACACATAAAAACAAGAGAAAGTTTTGTAATCTATTGATAAATAAATTTTGTGTTCATTATAAAGGCAAAATAGTTCTGCAAACATACGGCTACATATATTAATAACAAGTAAGGAAGGTTAAGTTCGGGTGTAACCGAACATTACATACTCAGTTGAAAGCTATGGTGACAACATAAGGGAAAATAACCATGTAGGAAAATGAACCGAGGGAAACCCTGGAATGTGTTTGTATGACATGCGTATCAAATGAAAGGCATTAAAGAGTATTTTATGAGGGAGTGGGCCATAGTTCTATAGGTGGACGCCATTTAGGGATATAGCCATAAAGGTGGATCAGGCTTGACTCTATAATTTGTTTGTAAAATATCGGGTATCTAAAAAAAAGGTGCTAATGAGTATTTTAAAAGGGAGTGATCCTTAGTTCCATAGTTGCACGCCGTTTCGAGATATCTCCATAAAGGTGGACCAAGGGTGACCGTAGAATTTATTTGTAAAATATGGGTATCTATAAAAAATGGTGCTAATGAGTATTTTAAAAGGGAGTGATCCTTAGTTCCATAGGTGGCCGCCGTTTCGAGATATGGCCATAAAGGTGGGCCAGGAGTGACCCTAGAATTTGTTTGTACGTTATGGGTATCAAATTAAAAGTATTAATAAGGGTTTTAAAAGGGAGTGACCCTTAGTTGTATATGTGAAAGCGTTTTCCAGATATCGACCAAAATGTGGACCAGGGTGACCCAGAACATCATCTGTTGGATACCGCTAATTTATTTATATATGTAATACCTGCAAAGATTTCAAGGGTTTTTTATTTCGCCCTGCAGAGCTTTTTCATTTTCTTCTACTTAATATGGTAGGTGTCACAACCATTTTACAAAGTTTTTTCAAAGTAATATTTCGCGTCAATAAACCAATCCAATTACCATTTTTCATCCCTTTTTTCGTATTTGGTATAGAATTATGGCATTTTTTTCATTTTTCGTAATTTTCGATATCGAAAAAGTGGGCGTGGTCATAGTCGGATTTCGTTCTTTTTTATACCAAGATAAAGTGCGTTCAGATAAGTACTTGAACTAAGTTCAGTACAGATATGTCGATTTTTGCTGTAGTTATCGTGTTAACGGCCATGCGGAAGGACAGACGGACGACCGTGTATAAAAACTGGGCGTGGCTTTAACCGATTTGGCCCATTTTCACAGAAAACAGTTAACGTCGTAAAATATATGCCCCTACCAAATTTCAAAAGGATTGGTAAATTTTTGTTCGACTTATGGCATTAAAAGTATCCTAGACAAATTAAATGAAAAAGGGCGGAGCCACGCCCATTTTGAAATTTTCTTTTCTTTTGTATTTTGTTGCACCATATCATTACTGGAGTTGAATGTTGACATAATTTACTTATATACTGTAAAGATATTAAATTTTTTGTTAAAATTTTACTTAAACATTTTTTTTTAAAGTGGGCGTGGCCCTTCTCCGATTTTGTTAATTTTTATTAAGCGTACATATAGTAATAGGAGTAACGTTCCTGCCAAATTTCACCATGATATCTTCAACGACTGCCAAATTACAGCTTGCAAAACTTTTAAATTTCCTTTCTTTTAAAAGTGGGCACGCCCATTGTCCAAAATTTTACTAATTTTCAATTCTGCGTCATAAGTGCAACTCACCTACCAAATTTTATCGCTTTATCTGGCTTTGGTAATGAATTATTGAACTTTTTCGGTTTTTCGAAATTTTCGATATCGAAAAAGTGGGCGTGGTTATAGTCCGATATCGTTCATTTTAAATAGCGATCTGAGATGAGTGCTCAGGAACCTACATACCAAATTTCATCAAGATACCTCAAAATTTACTCAAGTTATCGTGTTAACGTACGGACGGACGGACGGACGGACATGGCTCAATCAAATTTTTTTTTCGTTCCTGATGATTTTGATATATGGAAGTCTATATCTATCTCGATTCCTTTATACCTGTACAACCAACCGTTATCCAATCAACTTAATATACTCTGTGAGCTCTGCTCAACTGAGTATAAAAATTGTTTTCGCATGACAGCCCGCATTAAATAGCTATGTATGTGAGATAAGAAAACACGCAATTATGCTGGGAGTTTATAAACATGGAACAAATATATATACATATGTATATACAAGCTGGTTGTGGCAATTTTATTAAACAGAATATTGAAAGTTTGGTGGAATTTTATAGGAATGTTTGGTTACGATCTTTAATATTAGCGCAAAGCAATTACATTCATAAATATACAATTTTGGGATCAACTAGTATAGGCCTAGCAACTTTTATTTATTAAATGCTATTGTCGTAGTTTTTGTGGGCGTTTACTGTATATGTAGTAAGTGTGCTGCCACAAGAATACCATTACCCCACTTAGCCTTAATTTCTCAATTTCGCCCTTCGGCAGTGCTTGGCAAGCACTTCGAGTGTATTTCTGCCATGAAAAGCTCTCAGTGAAAACTCATCTGCCTTGCAGAGGCCGTTCGTAGTCGGCATAAAACAAGTAGGTCCCGTCTCCCCAATTTGTAAGAAAAATTAAAAGGAGCACGACGCAAATTGGAAGAGACGCTCGCGCCTTACATTTTTTTTTATACGTAGGCCGCGTTATGTGGTATAATTTCTGCAAATATATTTAGGGTAAATTATTTCTTTGCCATTGTGCTAAATTTTTTAAGGTAACCCCATTTGTGAGTTATTTTACTTACTTTCGAACAATTCTCAGTATTCGAGCGGGCAATTTTCTTGAAGAATTTCCAGGATTAGTTAATCTTTTTTTATTTTTATTATTTTTTTTTATTATTCTTCATTACGGAGGAAAACAATGTTTTGGACGAGTAGTCACTCCGTTATAAAAAACTATTAGCAACACCAAACCTTGTTCATTTGAAAAAAAGTTTAAAATTGTCATCGAGATCAGTCTTAGCAAGTGGTAAATATTTTTGAAAGCGCGCGACATTGAAGTGAGGTTGATTTGATACCTTTTTGTGAATTGTAAATCCTTGAGGAGTGAATACCGGGCTAGTGAAACTTCTTTCTACCAGATAGGTCTAATCAAACGGAGAACAACTCTTACCAGCGAGTGCTACCGCGACCGCCGTGGTTTGGTGGTAGCGTGCTCCGCATACCATACCGAAGATCCTGGGTTTACACCCCAGGAAAATCAACATCAAAATTTACAAAATAAGGTTTTTTCATTAGAAGAAAATTTTTCCAGGCAGAGTAGCCCCTCGGCAATGATTTTACAAGCACTACGAATGTATTTCTGCCATGCAAAGCTGCTCAGTGAAAACTTATCTGCCTTACAGATGCAGTCGGAGTTAAACATGTAAAACCCATCCCGCCAATTTTTATAAACTATTTAAAAGGAGCACGACGCAAACAAATCTCTTCGGAGGTTATCGCACCATACATTTTTTTATTTTAACAAGTACTACATTGAACTGAGTAGACAATTGAAAAGTTAGGTGCTCTATCGACTAACAAAAAACACGTTGCTCATCACACCAGTGCCGATGAATTTGACGAATATCGAAGGAGTTGTAAGCTTTACGTGGATATGAAGATGGTGCAACGAATAAAAGCCCGTACGTATCGCTGGCTAGGTTAAGTTATGCGAATGGCCCAATTCGTTCCATCAAAGAAAGTATTTCAATCGTTACCCGCATTTGAGAGCAGAGAAAAGGGGAAATCTATTCTGAGCTTCGAGAGGCAGGTGGCGGAACACTTGACCTCTTAAGGTGCTTCCAATTGGGTTTACTTATCATGATACAGGGATAGCTGGTGTAACATTTTACGATACTGCTAAAACCAGTTACTCTTTTTATACTCAGTTGAGCAGAGCTCACAGAGTATATTAAGTTTGATTGGATAACGGTTGGTTGTACATATATAAAGGAATCGAGATAGATATAGACTTCCATATATCAAAATAATCAGGATCCAGAAAAAAATTTGATTGAGCCATGTCCGTCCGTCCGTCCGTCCGTCCGTCCGCCCGTTAACACGATAACTTGAGTAAATTTTGAGGTATCTTGATGAAATTTGGTATGTAGGTTCCTGAGCACTCATCTCAGATCGCTATTTAAAATGAACGATATCGGACTATAACCACGCCCACTTTTTCGATATCGAAAATTTCGAAAAACCGAAAAAATGCGATAATTCATTGCCAAAGGCGGTTAAAGCGATGAAACTTGGTAGATGGGTTGACGTTATGACGCAGAATAGAAAATTAGTAAGATTTTGGACAATGGGCGTGGCACCGCCCACTTTTACAAGAAGGTAATTTAAAAGTTTTGCAAGCTGTAATTTGGCAGTCGTTGAAGATATCATGATGAAATTTGGCAGGAACGTTACTACTATACTATATATGTGCTAAATAAAAATTAGCAAAATTGGATGAAGAACACGCCCACTTTTTAAAAAAAATTTTTGTTAAATTCAAATTTTAACAAAAAATTTAATATCTTTACTGTATATAAGTAAATTAAGTCAAAATTCAACTCCAGTGATGATATGATGCAACAAAATACAAAAATAAAAGAAAATTTCAAAATGGGCGTGGCTCCGCCCATTTTCATTTAGTTGGGTCTAGAATACTTTTAATGCCATAAGTCGAACAAAAAATTTACCAATCCTTTTGAAATTTGGTAGGAGCATAGATTCTATGACGATAACTGTTCTCTGTGAAAATGGGCGAAATCGGTGGAAGCCACGCCCAGTTTTTATACACAGTCCACCGTCTGTCCTTCCGCTCGGCCGTTAACACAATAACTTGAGCAAAAACCGATATATCTTTACTAAACTTAGCCCACGTACTTATCTGAACTCACTTTATCTTGGTATAAAAAATGGCCGAAATCCGACCATAACCACGCCCACTTTATCGATATCGAAAATTACGAAAAATTAAAAAAATGCCATAATTCTATACCAAATACGAAAAAAGGGATGAAACATGGTAACTGGATTGGTTTATTGACGCAAAATATAACTTTGGGAAAAACTTTGTAAAATGGGTGTGACACCTACCATATTAAGTAGAAGAAAATGAAAAAGTTCGACAAGGCGAAATCAACAGCCCTTGGAATCTTGGCAGGAATACTGTTAGTGTTATTGAATATATAAATAAATTAGCAGTACCCGACAGATGATTTTCTGGATCACCTGATCCACATTTGGTCGATATCGCGAGAACGCCTTCACATATACATCTAAGGGCCACTCGCTTTTAAAACCCTCATCAATACCTTTAATTTGATATCCATATCGTACAAACACATTCTAGAGTCAACCCTGGTCCCACCCTAATGGCGATATCTCGAAAAGGCGTGCACCTATAGACCTAATGCCCACTCCCTCTTAAAATGCTCAGTAACACCTTTCGTTTGATACCCATATCGTAAAAACATTCTACAGTCACCCCTGGCCCACCCTAATGGCGATATCTCGAAAAGGCGTGCACCTATAGACCTAATGCCCACTCCCTCTTAAAATGCTCAGTAACACCTTTCGTTTGATACCCATATCGTACAAACATTCTAGAGTCACCCCTGGCCCACCCTAATGGCGATATCTCGAAAAGGCGTCCACCTATAGACCTAATGCCCACTCCCTCTTAAAATGCTCAGTAACACCTTTCGTTTGATACCCATATCGTACAAACATTCTAGAGTCACCTTTGGTCACCTTTATGGCGATATCTCGAAAAGGCGTCCACCTATAGAACTGAGGAATACTCCCTTTTAAAATACTCACCTTTCATTTGATACCCATATCGTACAAACACATTCTAGAGTCACCCTGGCCCACCCTAATGGCGATATCTCGAAAAGGCGTCCCACCTATAGACCTAATGCCCACTTCCTCTTAAAATGCTCAGTAACACCTTTCGTTTGATACCCATATCGTACAAACATTCTAGAGTCACCCCTGGCCCACCCTAATGGCGATATCTCGAAAAGGCGTCCACCTATAGACCTAGTGCGCACTCCCTCTTAAAATGCTCAGTAACACCTTTCGTTTGATACCCATATCGTAAAAACATTCTAGAGTCACCCTTGGTCCACCTTTATGGCGATATCTCGAAAAGGCGTCCACCTATAGAACTAAGGATTGCTCCCTTTTAAAATACTCATTACCACCTTTCATTTGATACCCATATCGTACAAACACATTCCAGAGTCACCCCTGGCCCACCCTAATGGCGATATCTCGAAAAGGCGTCCACCTATGGACCTAATGCCCACTCCCTCTTAAAATGCTCAGTAACACCTTTCGTTTGATACCCATATCGTACAAACACATTCTAGAGTCACCCCTGGCCCACCCTAATGGCGATATCCCTAAATGGCGTCCATCTATAGAACTATGGCCCACTTCCTATTAAAATACTCTTTAATACCTTCCATTTGATACACATGTCATACAACCACATTCCAGGGTTACCCTAGGTTCATTTTCCTACATGGTGATTTTCCTTATTTTGTCTCCATAGCTCTCAACTGAGTATGTAATGTTCGCTTACACCCGAACTTAGCCTTCCTTACTTGTTTTCTTTTTGACGTTGTAGTTTGATTATAAATGAGGGAACTATGCAACAACAAACAAATATAAAGAAATATTCAGTATTGCAAGATGGTCTTTAATTAGACTACTTTGGGAGTGGTACTTCACAATAACAATTATACTTCACTAATAGTGTGTTTTAACTCAATATCTCTTTCACAAATTTAAAATTGAACAAGTAAAGGTGTCTAAGTTCGGGTGTAACCGAACAGTATATACTCAGCGTGAGCTTCAATTGTACATTTCATTTCTACATAACACGTGGCACCGCCCGTTTAAAAGAAAAATTTCTCCCCATTTGCTCTTACAGTAAAACTTGATAAGTGAAATATCATTGATTCAAAACTATGTTTTACTAAGTTATGGCTTTTTATTCCAGTCTACGGCCCTTTGAAACTTGTTTTGTATCTAAGTCGCCGTGGTCTTTAACAGTTCCCGTCCATTTTTACTAGAAATATTTTCTGCTTTAACGAAAATATGTGTTCCCAATTTTGTTACGATATGTAAATCTTTCTTCGAGTTATGGCTCCCGAAACATAGAAAATTGCTTAGTCATAAAAGGGGCAGTGCTACGCCCATTTTTTAAATTTGAAGTTTTTTCCTATTTTTTGTTATAAGCCCACTTGGGAAATGAAATAACATTGATATAAAGCTCGTTTTTTGCAAAGATATAGCTTATTTTATTCGTCCAAGACCCTTCCAAAAATCTTTTATATAAAAGTGGGCGTGGTCCTTAACCGATTTCGTTAATTTTTCTCTAAAGCATTCCTTATAGAAAAGGTAACCTTTCTGCCGAATGTTGTTACGATAGGTTTAACGGTTTTTTGATTTATGATTAATAATATTTGTAAAATTGATTTTGTCACAAGTGGGCGGTGCCACGCCCATTTTAAAAAAATTTTCTTATTGTTATCAAGAATCTGTATATCAAATTTCAACATTCTAGGTGTATTATTTACTAAATAATCAGGTTTTTGTGTTTTCCAAAATGGTATGTATGTATATTTAAAAAGTGGGCGTGGTTATCATCCGATTTCGCTCATTTTCAATACCAATCTATTCTGGGTCCAGATAAGCTCGTGTACCAAATTTGGTGAAGACATCTCAAAATTTACTCAAGTTATCGTGTTAACGGACAGACGGACGGACGGACGGACATGGCTCAATCAAATTTTTTTTCAATACTGACGACTTTGATATACGGAAGTCTATATCTATCTCGATTCCTTTATGCCTGTACAACAAACAGTTATCCAATCAAAAGCACGCTGAATATAAAAATTTTGAAAAGGTGTCTCAAATGTGCTAAATTTTTTTTTCTTTTTGACGTTGTAGTTCGATCTAAATGAAAGAACTCTCCAATTCAATCACACTTTGTTCAATACACTTTGCTTCAGCTGTAAACAATTTTCCCCATTATTCTAATTCTGTTTTTGTTGCTTCCCAAAAATCTTAGGCGCGAAAGTAGAGCACTTAACGCAGAACCACTGCCTTATCACAGAGGCAAGTAATGAAACTTTTATTCTTGTATACTACAAATTAAAAATAGATAATCATGTTTTTAATTTAAACAAGAAAAAAATTCGTATTGTAAAAGAAATTCTCATTTATTCATAATTACCTTTGTTCTGAGCTCATTAAACGTTAATTTCATGATTAGTAATTGCTTTTAAAATATTTTGCATAAACATTCGTTAGCAATAATAAAGTGAAAAAATTGTATTTAAGTATTATTTTATTGTTGCTTGCACTTAACAAAATACATAAACATCTAACTCGCACCTTTTCAGCGCGTCGACTCATTTATGGCTTCCTGTTAAGTTCCAATGCAGCTCGAGTGCGAGTGTTTACAACATAAAAAATTACCAATACGCATGGGTGAGTATTTGCTTTTACACAATAGGAAAGCCAATAAAGGTTTTTTATTAGAATAATAAAAATGTTGTTTTTTTTCATTTGTGTATGTGCAAATGTAGATAGCCAAAACATTTTTAAATTTATATGCGAATTGTAGGTACTTTTCATCAAAAGAACGGACGTCATACCGTTGAGTCATTTATTGGTTTCATTTCATTAAATATATAGGGAAACCTTTAAGATAATCATTCTTAATTAAAAGTGAAATTTTGTTCGCATTAGTTGTAATGGAAAAAGTAAATTAGAATGGAATTTCACATTGCTGATGCTCCAGAAGGAGAAGGTTTGTCACAAAATCTCATATCTGCAAATTTGAAATTTATATCACGTGGACTTTTGTTCTTGCAGATTTTTTGTCAAAAGCTTTTGCAATTTACTAGTACACCCACAAAAATCTCAGAAACTAAGCTATGAAAAAAATATATATAATATTAACATGCGACTTATGGTGTAGAATTCATGCCCATGAGATTTTCTCAGAATCTCTTACTAAAGCACAAGAGCATTGCCTACGATGCTTCATTATTCATCAGCACTTAGCAGCTCAATAGTGTAATGAAATTTTGAGGATTTCTGACAATTATACACCTTCTGCTAATGTTTGAATCACTGAACTGTGAATAAATAACTCCAATATCAGTATTGCAAAATGGATTTTATTTAGACTCATTTAGGAGTAGTTACAATTATACGTAAATATCACGTACTTCACAAAAGCATGTTTAAATCAAAATGATATACTGATTCCCACGAGCTTGTGCTGGCTATTATACTCTCACGGTATTTCTCGTGTACCTACTAAGTCTAGTCATTTAACAGATGTATCTATGAGTGTTACCTGCTATATACATGATTATTTGTAGTTTATGCTTTTTCTTACTTAGTCATATGCATATAGTGTGTGTGTGGAGTAAACACTACTGATTCTTAGCTGGTACTGGACTACATCCGTGATGATATGACGGATATCTCTCAGCTGAACGATACTACTGGTTATGTTCGTGTGGGAGAACTTTTCTTCGTTGCCTGACATAAGTGTAGTTTGCTGCTCTTTTGTCCTTAGTTGTGGATATTACTAACATCATTATTGAGTCAAACATCGTCACAAACCTTCAAGGGCGGTTTTGGCTCTCATCATCAATACGTGGGCGACTTAAACGCGAATGATTTGGTACCGTTTCGAAAAACAATTCAACACCAAGCTGACCTTCTTTCGCGTTAACTTTCTCCTGATGGCATAGGTTTGTAGTCAAAATGCTCGAGGTAGGTTATACCGGTTCCGAAAAGGATTGCGAACAAAATACCATTAACCAATCCTGAGTGGCTATAATATCTCGAAAGGGAGACAATTTGGTCACGTTGTACATTGTGGGCGACCGTATCCAAGGTCAATAAAAAACTCTAGCAGGGAAGCAGGAAGGGACAACCAGTTGGGACCTCTATGATAAAAGGCAATCACATGATTTACTTTCCTGAAAGATCGGACCCTTAGTAGGAGGATTCGCGGGAGGAGTAATGGTTTCATCTCAACATTTTTGGGCTTTCCTTACGAGATTTGTGCATTGGGAGTACACTTTTGTGAAAACATAGTTAACGAAGCTACGCAGTCTCTTCGCTGAAGTTGACAATAAAACATTCTTCTCGGTGAATTGCAGTCTCTTCAGTTTTCGAGTGGACAATAAATCATTCTCCCTCGTTATCCTCCGTTGGAATATTGGCAACAAAGTTTTTCGTTGGTTTGCGCACAAGCCTGAAGCGGCCTCTCAAATGTTCTAACATCAGCATAAATATTTCAAAGATTCTTCTGCCGAAGATCAAAGAAAAAATTGAACACATTCCTTAAATTGTGCGGGGTATCCTGGATGTAAATTTTTACATAGATAACAATTGATAATTGTAAGGTGGGTTTATGTGCTCACTCTCCTTTTTGAAATGTTTGAAACTGCGTAAGGCTATGCTGAAACGTTGGCATCGGATCAAGCGTAACGTGTGATTAATAGCTGGGGAAACCGCGACCCTGCAGTGAACGGACATTTGAATTCGACCTGACAAAAATGTTGTAATCACACGCCTTAATTGTGATACAGGATATCATGGTGCTCAAAAAAGGTTGGTCCAACCCCCAATTATGGAATTGTATCATGTATGTGGCAGTATTACAAGGGTCAGAACTGATGCAGCGTAATATCTATACTTAGAACAGATGGTAATGGAACTCAACGCGGAGATGCTTTGCTACCGGATGCCAATACCTCTAAAATGGTAAGGGGTTTTGATATACTCCGTATCTGTGCCGCAGATCACGCAATTAGATCCGTTTGACAAAATGAGGTTAAGCCTTACATGTCAGATACTCACATTAAACATGTGTATATACATAACTGTTTCGCGTAAACTGGCGCCATCGTAGCGCCAAAGGGGTCAAGTTTGTCTACCTGGATCACACAACTCAGTGGAGGTCTCCTCATTCCTTTGTGTTGAAACTGCGGTGTCGACTGAAATACTTTCTTAGCCGGATCATCTCCGTCCCTCGGCATAACATGACATAGCCAGCCAAGCTTTTCGACTTTTATTGGCTGCACTATCTTCACATCTGAGTAAATCTCTCATACTTTACTTCATTTGATTCTCGCCTTTGGCGACCATTAATCATCCGGAGAACTTTTCTCTCCAACACTCCAAGAGCTATCTCATATTCTCGCAACATCGTCCACGATTCAGAGTCACACATCAGGACAGGTATGAAGAGCAAATTTTAGAGCATGACTTTTGTTTCGTCGAGTGAGGATTTTACTTTTCAATGCCTACTCAGTGCAAAGTAGGTCAAGTCATTTATTTCTAAGTTGACCATATTTTTGCTGTTAATGCTGGTTCCCAGATAGACAAAGCCTTTCACAGTTTCGAATTTATATCCGTCAACAGTGACAAGGCTGCCAAGGCACGAATACCCCAATTATTTCGTGAATAACAGAAAGAACATCGCCTTGTCCTGATTTATTGCAAGACCCACTTTTTTGCCAGTAATTGCACGCTTTTTTAATAGATTGTACCATGATGACGGTTTAGTTCTGCTGCTAGAACTATCTTCTCCAGCATTAGGTTAGAGAAATCATATGAAAGGAGGTTGCCTTGTCCGAAGCCTAGTTTGGTTTCGAATGGCTTGAAGAGGTGCTTCCCAATCTATATCTAGCTGGTGGTGTTGCTCAACGTCATTTGGCAGAGATTTTTTAACTTCGCAGAGAACTTCAGACATGCAGCCTACACGCAACTTTGCGCTGTCAAAGTATGCTATGATGTCGACATAAAGATATTGAGTGCCAATTCCATCATCGTGAGTCTGCTCTGGAGGCTGGCGTATGGTCAAAATCTAGTCGATGGTAGATTTACAAACCCTGAAGCTCATGTTAAGGTTCAATTATATGGTTGAACTTAGATCTCAGTTTTCGCACAGTACGCCAGATAAAACCCTATGTTAATTAAGCAGGCGATTGTGATTGGGTAGACTACGCATAAATTCCAAACTGGAGGCATGCACTCATCCTACCACATTTTGCATTGGTGTTGATGCCTGCTCTTTACTAACTCCTATCCTCCGCGTTTGAACAGCTCGGCGGGTAGTCCATCATTATACGGCGCTTTATTATTGCCATTCTCACTTCATAATAGTCGGTTGCCGGAACGTGCTTTTTGTCATCGGCGATTAACGTTGGTCTTCCTTTACTTAGAAAAGTATGCCAGTCAGCCCCTCTTAGCTACAATAAACACCAAAGAGAAACAGGAAAGATTGGGGCACGAGTTCCCATGAGATACTATTTCTTCACGTTTTGTTTCTTCGATACTGAAATTCTTTTTCATACTTTTATAACGATGTGTTTAGAGATGAAGTTTTGAAACCAATGTAACGTACCCTTTTGATGATAGTAATCTGTAGTATGGGAAATTATTAGACCATTAATCTATGTTCAGAGATAGTAAAATATATATCCGAACCGAGATCTATGTAGGCACACGGATTTCTTAGGCTATCTATCGACGGCTGAGTGGAACATCACCCTATGTCAGCTGCCAGCTCAAAAACTCCCTACTTGAGAATATTTTTCAAAAAAAAATTTTTTTCAAATACTCCTATCAAAGAATGCGGTTGAAGAATGCCCTACAGCAGAACTTCTCATAATCGCCCCAGCTAATGTCAAATATATTGAACTTCAGCTCAGATATGGCATTTTTGAATAAAATTCTGAAATAAAGCATTCTCCAACCGAAATCTTAGACAAGTCGTTTTTGAAACAAAAGATGAAATAGGGCGTCACACGAACGTTTTTGAGATAGCGCGTTTTTGAAACGGCAGCCGATATAAGGTGATATTTCACTCAGCAGCCGATATATTCGTTTTATACTCAGCTGAGCAGAGCTCACAGAGTAAATTAATTTTGTTCGCATAACGGTACCCGTAACGGCATAAACTAATCGAGATAGATATAGACTTCTATATATCAAAATGACCTGGGCGAAAAAAGAGATTCATTTAGCCATATCCGTCCGTCCGTCCGTCTGCCCGTAAACACGATAACTTGAGTAAATTTTGAGGTATCTTAATAAAATTTGGTATGTAAGTTCCTGGGCACTCATCTCAGGTCGCTGTTTAAAATGAACAATATCGGACTATAACCACGCCCACTTTTTCGATATCGAAAATTTCAAAAAACCGAAAAAGTGCGATAATTCTTTACCAAAGACGGATACAGCGATGAAACTTGATAGGTGGCTTGACCTTATGACGTAGAATAGGAAACTAGTAAAATTTTGGACAATGGGCGTGGCACCGCCCACTTTTAAAAGAAGGTAATTTAAAAATTCCCAGCTGCAAGCTGAAGATATATCATTTGGCAGGAACGTTACTCCTATTACTATATGTGTCTAAATAAAAATTAGCAAAATCGGATGACGAACAAGCCCGCTTTAGTTTTAAAAGTCAAATTTTAACAAAAAATTTAATATCTTTACAGTATATAAGTAAATACAAAAAATACAAAAATAAAAAAAATTTCAAAATGGGCGGGGCTCCGCCCTTTTTCATTTATTTTGTCTAGAATACTTTTAGTAACATAAGTCGAACAAAAATTCACCAATCCTTGTAAAATTTGGTAAGGGCAAAGCTTCTTTGACGGTAACTGTTTTCTGTGAAAATGGGCGCAATCGGTTGAAGTCACGACCAGTTTCACAGTCGACCGTCTGTCCTTCCGCTCGGCCGTTAACGCGATAACTTCAGCAAAAATCGATATATCTTTACTAAACTTAGTTCACGTACTTATTTGCACTCACTTTATCTTGGACCACGCCCACTTTTTCGATATCGAAAATTTCGAAAAATGAAAAAAATGTCATAAATATATACCAAATACGAAAAAAAGGGATGAAGCATGATGATTCGATTCGTTTTTTGACGCAAAATACAACTTGAGAAAAAACTTTGTAAAATAGGTGTGACACCTACCATATTAGGTAGAAGAAAATGAAAAAGTTCTGCAGGGCGAAACCAAAAGCCCTTGGAATTATGGCAGGAATACTGTTCGTGGTATTACATATATAAATAAATTAGCGGACCGACAGATGATGTTCTGGGTCACCATGGCCCACATTTTGATCGATATCTCGAAGATGCCATCACATATACAACTAAGGGCCACTCCCTTTTAAAACACTCTTTAATACCTTTCTTTGATACCTGTGTCATACAAACACATTCCAGGGTTACCCTAAGTTCATTCTCCTACATTGTGATTTTCCCTTATTTGACAAAGGATGAAGGAAAATCGTGCCAAAAAACGTCACCCCTGGTCTAAAATTTGATCGATATTTCCCAAACGTATTTTATATGGAATTAAAAACCACTTATCAACCATCTACGGCACCAACGCAGCTATAATTGTTATGTGTCCATGAAAAAGGACAATTTTTCTTCTCCAAAGCTCTCAGCGGAGTATGTAATGTTCGGTTACACCCGAACTTAGCCCTCCTTACTTGTTTTTTGTTAAATTCTACCTGAATGCATTTAAAATTATATTAAACTGTGCACAAATACAGCTGGGTATTAAAATAATTGTAGAAATCCTTCCCACACATTGAAAAAAGTCATTTTCGGTTCCATTTCATTTCCACAGAAGCTAACTATTTATTTGCAAAAACCGGAAAACGTGCTGCTTTTCCGCTCCGCTCCCCCCACAATATTAGTGTTTTAAATAAAATTTCATTTGTTAAATAAACAAACAAAACAAAGCAACACAGCTAGAGGCTTTAATGGCTAAAGAAATATGCAACGGTTCCACGCTGAGGCTGCAGCTGTGGCTTTGTCTGAGATGAGCGCAGAAAAATTACAGAAAAAAGCAACCAGACCTATTTGTTACTTCTGAAAGTGAGTGGGCAGTAAACTGCAAGGAAAATTTATTTTTACAAAGTATAGAAAATAACAAATAAACGGTTAGGGTATAAGGGTAGGTCATAAGAAGAAGACGATAATGAAAAAAGAAAACTTGTGGGAAGTGAGTGGAAGCCAAACCGACGCCACTGTTGGCAGCCAAAAAATGTCTCAGTTATTTAGTTTAATTTAAAAAAATAAATAAATGTAAGGCGCAATAACCGAAGAGATCTAAGGCCGAGCTTCTCTTCCAATTTCCGACGTGCTCCTCTTGATTTTCCCTACAACGGACGGGACCTAAATGTTTTATGCCGACTCCGAAACGGCATCTGCAAGGCAGATGAGTTTTCACTGAAAGCTTTTCATGGCAGAAATACACTCGGAGCGCTTTCCAAACACTGCCGAGGGGCGACCCCGCTTAGAAAAATTTTCTTCTAATTGAAAAACCTTATTTCTAAAATTTTGATGTTGCTTTGCCCGGGGTACGAACCCAGGGCATACGGTGTGGTAGGCGGAGCACACTACCATCACACCACGGTGGCCGCTAGCTTTAGCTTAATTTAGTTGTTCAAAATTTACATTGATGTGCGGTTTTGGTTACTAAGAAAAAAGTATAAAAACTAAAGATATCAGACGCTTAAAATATGGCGCTACCACGACTACGACCATCGCGCGGTTTACTCTAGCACAGCTATTATTTATGCAAAGTAAAAAGCTGTAAGGCAAACTATTTTGTTAATGCTTGAAGAAGGGGAAAAAGTAGCATGTAAAAGCATACCCACAATCATACCTATATAGGCGAAAGTTTAGAAAAGTAATGATAGGCAATGATTGCAAATTACATGGCAAAATTTCAACGTTTTGTGCTTTCAAGCATCTCTTTCAACATACAAGATTACGACGTGATATTTTTGTTCTATAAAAATGTTAATAAAACGTTTACCGCATAAAATTTAAATATAATTAACAACTGAAATAGAGGAAACTGTGAAACCATACTGCATGATTTTATTTCATATGTTATGATATGTTATGATGATAAAAAAAAGTGAAGTGATGTGATAGTCTGATATAAAATAAAAAAGCGATATGATATTCGATATGATTACAACTATGGCAACTTTTTGCGTGATTCACTATAAAATTACATAAAATTAGACTTGTTAAAATTGTGCAAACGATTGGCAAAACCAACTATTTTGGTACATAACGTGACTTTTGTATGAAATTGTTCCAAGTGATATTTATTATATCACATCATATAATGCAGAGTCAAAAGCAGTCAGAGAAACTAATTGTTTCATGCTTAGAAAATTACAAGGGTATTTTATTGAAGTATTTCCCCTTGCGTACCTACATCGCTGAAAGTTTAGAAAAAGTAAAGAAAGCAATGATTGCGAATTACGTGGTAAAATTTCAAAGTTTAGTACTTTTAAGCATCTCTACCAATTGCAGGGTTAAGATGTGGTAGTTTTGTGGTAGAAAAATTTTGAATACATAAGGGGAGTTCAGCATTTTGTGTAAATGGTCTAGCATCATTGTATTTGCTAAGTGGTGTAGTATTTTTACACAAAACGTCAAAAAATTACTTATACGGCTATGCATTTGCTACGTCATGGCAAATACGCATCATCAAAAACCGTAGTTTATTTTTTCAATTTTGAATAGCAAATTAACAACTGTCAAAACAAAACAAAATATGCAAAGAAAAAATTTAAAATGAAAAAAGTTGTTCACGACCCGTAGCTTTCATTTTCTATAGCAACGTTTCCAACATCAAATACACAAAATTCTGAACTCCCTTATAGTTTATGGCATCAAATTAACAAATAACGAATACCTGAAACTCAGGAAACTGTCTTATTATCTGATATGGCATGATATGATTTGATTTCATATGATATGATATGTTGTGATGATAATAAAAGTGAAGCGATGTGATAGTGTGATACAAAAGAAAAAAGTGATATGGTATTCGATATGCAACATGCTGTTGCCATGGCTATGGTTCAGCCACTGTAAAATTACGTAACATTAAACAAATTGAAATTATGAAAATCGAGATGTGCCATCATAACTTTATGGGCATTTATAATGGCTGTTTTATGAAATTATTCCAAGTGATATTTATTATATGACATCTTATTATATCATGCGCTTTAACATATAGTATGGGGTGATTTGTTCTAAGAACGATATGGTGATATAATATAACCGCTTCGAAAAAAAGTAACCGGTTTGCAAATAGTACTCATTTCAAAGGGGAGAGGTTACATAATGTCAACGGCCAAAATTTCAAGTGACCTTTGGACACAAATAGCCAAATTTTTGACCATTGATCACTTCAAATGGCAACAAGGTCAATGGAAACTATGTCCATATGGAATGTTCACAACGTACAATTTTCGGAACTGGCTATAAAGTCAAATTATATTTTTTTCAAGCAGCCATAACTACTTTTAGTTTCTGATAGCCAGGGCCTCTTCAACCAGATGGCTGTGATGATGCCCAGGTTTCTCGGTATTCTCAGAAACTATTTGTTCAGCATTTAATTTCTCTACTTTGTGAAGAGTATTTTCGCCTTACTGTGCAGATGATGTTCTGGAGACAAAAGAGAACACCTCTTAGCTGTTCTGAGCGTGGTGTTTTGACAGGACTGTAGTTTCCGCCAATGTGTTTCTTTTAGGTTCGGCGACCATATTGGGGACGCATGGCATACAAGCAGGGACGATTCTTTATTTCTGCCCAAGTGCTGCCGGCAAGAGACTTGAAGATTTCGTTATGGCCTGTACTTTAGGTACGATTGCGGCTGCTCGCTCACCAAAAAGTAGGTCCTGGTCTAACATCACATCCATTTTTTTCGAATGTAAGACAGTCGGTATCGTAACACCATTGGCGGACATTTGCTTTGTCTACTTTATAAACAAGCTCGCCGAGGGCTCGTTCGGTGATAGGGCCAGATTTGAGAGTTGAAAAAACTGGAAAGACTATGGAGATAGTCGTTGATTTTATAGCATAGCTCATCAGTGGGTAGGCGGGCACATGCTTAGTTTACCATATGACCGTTGTTCTTATGTCCCCAACTTCAAAGAACTTAGCGATTCTAAAACAGATTTATCTTACAAACAAAATACTCCTTTTTATCGCATTCTGGTTTTCTTCACAATGTACTACTACATTAAAATATTTCATTGTCGCTCCTCTCGATTCTCTCTATTTTCTTCATTCAAGCATTACATATACCATCATCAGTTCCTTTTCTTTTCCCTAGCTTCTTCCATTCTCGCCGTGTCTTATATTTCTCTACGAATCCCTCTCCTCATCCCTTTCCTTCTTTCTCTGCCTAGCTCTTTCCTCTCCCTCTTGCAGCAACTGCTCTGCCTATCCTTCCTATCCTTTTGCAAAACCAAATTTCCTCAAAATCGTATCATAACTTTTTCTAATAATCAGATCCCCGGTCAACTTCTTAGTACAATCAATCCTAAATAATAATATAGAAAAAAAACTACTTAAGTTTTAGAAAAATCTTAACAATTCGAATTCCAGAAAAAGTATCTTGGTAGAATTAGTCGAAATGTGAAAAACTTTAAGCGTAAACTGTGTGATTTTTACCTGTACAAGTCACGCGTTTATAATATCACCTCAGTAAGAGCCAATTGCAATATCGCTATATTTTAAGTTCTTTAATAATAATTTTCACTACAGTAAAGCAGCACGATATGCACATTAGGGTGGTTCTTATAAATCAAATCAAATCACGCTAGCTCGTAGGTTAAAAATGCGACATAAAGATGTTGGTCGTGATTGAATATGGCTAAGGGGTGTCGCAGAGGAGTCAAAGTTAAATTAAAATTCAATTATTGATTCTAATTCCCAAATCCTAATAGCTTGCGATATCACATACACATTTTGATCCAGATTTGAAACGGTTAAGTCGTGTTGTGCAGTCATTTCAGCCAGTATACTCTATGAATGCTCAATGTATTAAAATCTGAGCTTAGACTACTGTGTTACACCTCTTAACCGTTACAGGTCCAAAGTTTTTATGTGATATCGCCAACTACAGCGGTCTCGATTTGGCTAATACAAGTCTAAAGCCTAAATTTTTATTTTTTGGGCCTCCATACAACATTTGACGTCATCCTTTAACCGTCTCCAATCAGTACAAAAATTTATATGTGATGTTTTTGATCTAGGTATTACCTTCTGAAGGAATGATTCGTTTACTTGATTCATAAGGGCCACCCTAATGCACATATCTAGAAGAAATAAATTCATCTATGTTCATACAAAGCCTTACAAGTACCACAATCCAACTCAATGGTCAGACTCTATGTAGTTAACCGTAACCTGTGTACTATAAATGACCTTGAACATTAAATCCGCGAAAGGCAAACAAAATCAAAAGTGCGTTAATATCAGCATTCGTTATTGTTCAAGTGGAAGAGAGAAGTAGCAGCAGCAATAGCAAGAGCAGGAATAACATTTTCGAGTTTGGTAAAAGTGCAGTTGTAATTAGAGTTCATTCTTTGGTTCAGAAACCACAAACAAATGCCGGAACCCTTCTGGCTGGCAAGCATCTCATACCTTACCCATTATATGGTTATACGAATGTGCATTAAAAAAAATCAATTGGAGTATGCATGTCGACGGTGTATTCTGTAAAAAGTTGCTTAATTTGAAACATCCGTTGCTAGGAACTTTCGCACGAAAAAAAAATTATTATTTTTTATTGCATATGTATGCATGTTGCTGCTATAATTTTTAGTTTTTAGTTTGTTTTTTTGCATTCCCGCTTTTAGCATCACACTCGTACAATATTACGAGTGGGTGAAGCTTTTTATTAGTTGCGATCTGCTTTGTTTATCATGCGATGCTTTTAGGAGAGTAATGTGATTTCATGGAAGTAGCCCAGTGTTGCAGTATACATAGAGTAAATTTTTTTACAGCACAAGTATTGTACTGATACAAAGAGTTTATTTCTACATTCAAAATATGACTGTCGTGAGTTAATGTCATGAAGGGTGTAGCCGTATATAGAAGACCACGTAAGTGGGGATAGCTTCTAGTTACCATTCACCAGGCTAGGGTGATTCTTTTGCATGCGATCAGTTCACTACTACCGGTCACTTGCGGCCAAGTATCCTCTGGGTAGCCATTGAACATCCGTTTGCTGGTGAGCTTATGTGAGAAGGCGACAGCCTAGGTCCAGGTTTAGGTTAAAGTGGCTATTCTGTTCAGTAGCTTCCCTTGCTAGTTCATCGGCAGCACAGTTCCCGTGTACACTGCTGTGACCTGGAACCTGACCCCCATACAACATCTGCTTCGCACCGCGATAAAGCTGTTTATCTAGAGCATATCTGCATTATATTGCTAATTTCGACAACCTAGCTAGATCATTCCATCACAATTGGTTTAAGGCCTAGCTGGGGGATTTCATCAGCATTAAGGCAAGCAACAACACCAGCTTTGAAACCCAGTGAAGAACCACATTGGCCATTAAATGCTACTTTGGACTATGTAGACAATTGAAAAGTAAATTCCTCTCTCAGCAAATGAAAAGCATGCTCTACAGGTCACTTATCGTTCCCGTGCTGCTTTATGGTGCAGAAGCACGGACCATGACAACATAAGATAAGGCGAATCTGGGAGTGTTCGAGGAAATAGTTGAAAGAACCAGGTGCAAAACGATTTAAATTCCTTTGGCTTGACCAATTGGCGCCAGTTAAACCAACAAAGAAGCGGCTGCCGCGCCTTGTTGGACGGCCATAAACTTTTAAAGGAGCTCGTTTAGCCGGGAGTTTATGACGCCCGATCCTGGAGTGTCTTCTAACTTCGAGAGCTTCGAGGAATGACTTTAACTCGCTTGCGGTTGCATTTAACTACTTTTTGATAAAAATTATGTGGGAGCAAAAAGCACACAGATATCAATGGCAACTGTTCGGCTGACCACTTGGCTTGGCAAGACACGGGCATATCGAACGTCTTTGCCAGTGGAGAACTCTGCTTTGTGACAGGGGGCCACGAGCCGGCTTAGTACATGCTCGGCTGATACCACATAAGCTGTAGTCGTTTGGCCAAGAACTCGGCGGAGCTGTAATGGTTTACAAAATTATCTCTTATTGGGGTATTATCAGGCAACTGTCCAATGGGAGTTCTTGCCGTAGCTGTGATGGCTGTGTGGAGGACAACTAGGTTAATCAACCAGTCACTTTTAGCTCTGTTATCCCAGCTTTTTGAAAGGATGTGGCGTAAATATCTCAGTCTAGCCGTATTCAACTCTCTCACTCCAGAAAAGTTTCCAAGTTCGATGTATGTTCTATCATTGCCACGCACCGATTGGCTAAACAACTGGAAGCCAGTTTCTCCCTTAGGGAATGTGGTAACAAAAGGCCCCAACATAAAAGCATGAAAACATCCAACAGAGCTGTCCTTGCCTGAGCAGCTGACGGCCGCCCAACCTAACTTACCTGCAGCTAATTGCACTAGTTTCCAATTAATAGAGAACTACCGCATTAAGAAACCGAACTAGTTCTAATTCTGTCCCCTTGAAATACTTACAACTGAAACTTTTACCATTTGTATGTCCTACGTACTGTCTCGTCTATAATCTTGTGTTCGCCTTCTCTCAATATTCGATGTTCCCTTTGTCTTTTTCTTAGTTTTAATTTTTATATTCGTTTTTACATTTATTTTCAACTAGCCTTTTGCTTTCACTTTGGCTTTTGTGATCATATTTTTATTCGCCATTGCTCCCATCTTTGTCTTCGTTTGAGTCGTCTGTTTGTATGCTTCTCGCTCCTCGCACAGTAGAAGGGATTGGCATTGATTTGCGGTAAAAATGCAAAAAATATGAAAATATTTTCTTTCGAATTCGAAATTGATGAGTGGTTATTATTCTACACCTCGAAATAGATAAAATGTTTGTTCAATTCGCTAGGGGAAATAATCACGTCTCTAACTTGAAAAGTTGTGTAGCCTGTCATGTTACGTTCGCTGTATATTGCGATATTTTCCTTACCATTTAAAATTACGAAATAACTGATATCACATAGCATTGCATTTGGTCGTTAGTATGCTACGCTCTTGCTTCTTTAATACCACCGCCCAATCAGAAAATTGCAATGACGAAAGAGTGGGAAACAAGATATATATCTAAAGCATCAAACAACTGATGGGCAAGACTTCGAACGTTAAGTAAAAATTGTGCTTGGTCAGTCAAGTGAGTAATTAGAAATTTTACAAGGAAGAAACTCTTGTATGAAAAAACCGCAAGGGTAATAAGACACTATAAATGATTACGTAGCAACGGGGAAAACAATTATTTATTTGGTTGTACTTATACACTCAGAAAAAACAACGCTATGAAGTGGGTTTGGTCAAAAGTTGCGGAATTATATACCAGTAGATCTAGGGCGATAAATATACAGTTTATGCTTCTATTAATTAGGAACCAACGCGCCGCGTTGTGGCTTTCAAACTATAATCCCAATCTTAGGTGCAGCCCAGAGATAGACAAGAGTATGAGGGTGACTTCTTAACCTCGCCAAGGTAGTTATGATCCCAGTACGGTGGCGGTTCTCTACAGAGAGAGAGATATAGTACCAGCTAACAAGAAGGCGGTATTGGTTGTGCCTGCGGGGAAGTGTCATAAGTAATCTGAAGCACTAGCTATTATTACAAGACTAACTTCATATATTTCGATGGTTCCACACGGATAGTACAAGGAACAATCTTATGCAAATAATGACTTCATAAACAGCAACCCTTACCTGTGCAGAATGCTCTCGCCTTTGTCTCTCTAAAACAAAATGGAAGACCCTTTGACCGAAGCCAACTTTGGTAAACATCCCCTTCCATTTAAGAAAGGTGTAAACACAATATTTTGACTACGGCAATCGACCAGTATATTAGAGCAGTCCACCCTGCCACAGACACCACAGACATTGAGGACGTGTTTCCTCTTACGCGAACATAATGCTCATGCATTAATTTTCTTATGAGCAGTAGGGGAGGCGAATTCCTTCTTACTCCGAATTAATGTTGGCAAAAGTAGGGCTTCCCTTTGGAGAGTAGAGAAGACCTGTCTGATATAGCAGATATGGTAAACAACCCCCTCTGAGACAAAGGAAATATCTTGCCACTTCACTCCCCTACGAGCAAGTGTCCATATTGCGTTTAGTTTAACATCTTGTACATTACCGCCTATGAATAAGTTGACAAATGCTTCCTATTGCGTGGCATTGAAGGAATTTTCCATCTGTCGCTTGTTCGAGATCGCCATAATGAATGGCGTTGGCATGATGGCTGTTGCATAGATATGTACACGGTGGGTTTGTTATTTTTGTTGTTGTTGTTGTAGTGGTGCTTCGCCCCATGCAATAGATGCGACCGAACAAAAATTGTCATCAATGTCCTCTAAAGGAAGTCCAAGGAAACTTGCAGCCTCAACAGCGGTGGACCATAGTGGCGTTAGAGGCGTGGTTTCACATTAGAATTGAAGAGATGGTTGGTGTGATGTGGGGACACATTGCTAGCAGGACATACATTTTTTATGTCGGGGTTGATTCTGGATAGGTAAGAGTTACAGTACCCAGATCTAAGTTGAGCTAGAGTGACTCGTTTTTCCCTAGGGAGAGTGCGTTCCTCCTCTCGCTAGTTCTGGGTTTCTTCATTGAGCACCGGATTTGCCGTACAATTCCTGGCATAAAGGTCCGACGCCTCTTTGTGGATATCACTGAGGACCTGCTTGTGCTTTCAGCTTTATACAGGTGTTTTCTCAGGTGCCGTACTTCCTCATAATGCTTACGGAGATGATCCTTAAGCAACTGCGCGGTGCAGCCTCATCAATCAGATTTCTGTTGGGATGCCAAGGTTTCTGGGTATTCAACAGAAACTGTTTGGTTAGCATTTCATATCTCTCCCTGATGGGGAGTACTCTCGCCTCATTGTGTAGATGGTGTTCTGGGGACATAAGAAGACAGTCCGAAGCGGTCCTGAGGACAGTATTTTGGAAGGCCTGTATTTTCTTCCAGTGAGTAGCCTTTTAATATATCATTCATCTGCGCCCATGCCCGACAGAGGAGAAAGACGATGAGGTGAAAGACACTTTTTATGAACAATTAGAACGCACATACGAGCGCTGCCCCCGTCATGATATAAAAGTCGTGCTTGGCGACTTTAACGCCAGGGTGGGCAAAGAAGATGTTTTGGCCCTACAGTCGGAAAGTTCAGCCTACACAATGAAACTTCTCCTAACGGACTGAGGCTGACTGACTTTGCCGGTGCTCGAAACATGGTCATATCCAGCACAAGGTTCATGCATAAAAAGATACATCAAGCTACATGGCTGTCTCCTGATCGAAATACTCGCAATCAGATCGATCACGGTGTGATAGACGGACGACATGCCTCCAGTGTTTTAGATGTGCGCACGATCCGGGGAACTAGCGAGCGCGACAAGAGGAGTGTGTGAACGCTATCGCTGAGTTGAAAAGGGAAGCGAGACGCCTTTTCAGGAAGAAAAAAGCAGAAGCAGAAAGGCGTGAGTGCGAGGAGCTTGAGCTGCTAGCCACCAGGAATAACGCAACTCCTGTAGGAATGAAAACGGCGACCTTGTAACTGATGTCCAGAGAGTGCTAAGATTATGGAGGGAATACTCCTCTGCTCTCCTAAATGGAGGCAGCATTGCACCGCGCAGAGGTGAAGAACCCGATCTCGCAATCGATGATGATGGAATATATGTCCCCCCGCCCGATTATGACGAAGTTAGAATAGCAATAACCAGATTGAAAAACAACAAGGCTGTGGGCGCTGATGGATTCCTGCGGAGCTATTCAAGTTCGGCGGCGAGGAGTTGGTAAGGCGCATGCAACAGCTTCTTAGCAAAATATGGGCGGACGAAAGCATGCCCGACGGTTGGAATCTAAGTGTTCTTTGCCCAGTCCACAAGAAGGGGGATACTGCAAAATGCACCAACTATCGTGGAATCAGCCTTCTTAATATCGCATATAAGGTCCTTTCAAGTGTATTGTGCGAAAGATTGAAGCCCACCGTGAACCGGCTGATTGGACCTTATCAGTTCGGCTTCAGACCTGGTAAATCTACCATCGACCAGATTTTCACAATGCGCCAAATCTTGGAAAAACCCGTGAAAAGAGAATCGACACACATCACCTCTTCGTCGACTTTAAAGCTGCCTTCGACAGCACGAAAAGGAGCTGCCTATATGCCGCTATGTCTGAATTTGGTTTCCCCGCATAACTTATACGGCTGTGCAAAATGACGTTGAGCAACACCATCAGCTCAGTCAGAATTGGGAAGGACCTCTGCGAGCCGTTCGAAACTGAACGAGGTTTCGGACAGGGTGACCCCCTATCGTGCGATTTCTTTAATTTGATGCTGGAGAAAATTATACTAGCTGCAGAACTTAACCGCACTGGAACAATATACTATAAAAGCGTGCAATTACTGGCATATGCTGATGACATTGATATCATCGGCCTAAACACCCGCGCTGTTAGTTCTGCTTACTCCAACTGGAAAAAGAAGCGGTAAAGATGGGTTTGATGGTGAATGAGGACAAAACGAAGTACCTGCTGTCATCGAGCAAAGAGTCAGCGCATATGCGCCTTGGCAACCACGCTACTGTTGGCAGCCATAATTTCGAAATAGTAAAAGACTTCGTTTATTTGGGAACCAGCATCAACACTAGCAACAACATCAGCACTGAAATCCAGCGAAGAATCAATCTTGCCAATAAATGCTACTTTGGACTAGGTAGGCAATTGAAAAGTAAAGTCCTCTCTCGGCGAACGAAAATCATACTCTACAAGTCACTTATCGTACCCGTCCTGCTATATGGGGCAGAAGCATGGACCATGACAACAGCAGATGAAGCGGCTTTGGGAGTGTTCGAGAGAAAAGTTCTTCGAAAGATTTATGGACCTCTACGCGTTGGCGATGGCGAGTACCGAAGAAGATTTAATGATGAGCTGTACGAGCTATACGCAGACATCAACATAGTCCAGCGAATTAAAACACAGCGGCTGCGCTGGCTAGGCCATGTTATGCGAATGAAAGATGATGCTCCGGCCAAGAAAGTGTTTCTATCGGAACCCGCCTATGGAAGCAGAGGTAGAGGGCGGCCCCCACTCCGTTGGAAGGGACCAGGTGGAAAACGATTTAAACTCCCTTGGTGTGACCAATTGGCGCCGGTTGGCGGAGCGAATGAGCGAAGGAGCGACTGGCGCGCCTTGTTGGAGGGCCATAACCGTTTAGACGGTTAAGCGCCAATTAAGTAAGTAAGTAAGTAAGAGTAGCCTTTAGGCTTGGCGACCATATCGGGGACGCGTAAAATGCAATCGGCGGCCAAATACTTTGTAAGTGGTGATGAGAGTTTTTTATCTTTACCCCAACTGCTGCCGGCAAGAGATTTGAGGATTTTATTTCGGCTCTGAATTTTCGGTACAATTGCGGCTGCGTACTCACCAAAATGTAGATCCTGATCGAACGTAATACCCAAGATTTTGGGGTGTAAGACAGTCGGTAACGTGATGCCATCAACGTAGATGTTCAATATGGTCGCATTTGGCGCGTCCATGTTGTAAATAAGCTCGCCGATTATTTTGGTCGATGATAATGCCAGTTTTCGAGGCGAACATGCTGGAGAGATCAGGGAGATAGCTGCTTATTTTGTTACAAAGGTCATCGATCTGTGGGCCTGCGGCTTGTGGCCATTATTGTGTAGTCATCGGCGTAGGAAACGATAGTCACTCCGACTGGTGGTGAAGGTAGATTTGATATGTAGAAGTTAAACCGAAGAGGGATAGGACACCACCCTGTGGCACCCCTTGTTTATTTCTTATTGGTTTGGCTGTGCGTTTCTGAATTGCACCAATGCTTGCCGACCAGATACGCTTGAATATATGCACGGTTGTTAATAATGAATGTTTATTATAAAAAAAATCTGATAACCTAGGAAAAAGTTTAGAAATTTACTTGTCCAGATTAAGAGAAGGATTTCTATGGCGAAACATCGCATACCATTTTTCCTTATTTTAATAGCTATTTTTCTCGTATTTAGGATTTTTTTTATTTTTGTTGAGTGTATAAAGCTTTCGGGGCAATATATTGGACAAGGTCAACGACAATGAGTTATGCGCATAGAGTAAGTAAAACATTGTGCAAAATCGACTAAGTAAAAGGCTTCAGTCCAACAAGTCGAGAGAAAAAAGTTACGAATAATGAATTTCCTCTAAGCTGAAATAAAAAATTCATTTAAACTACACTAATTAGTACAAAATAAAAACAAATTTCAACGAGCAAGCGCAGCATAAAACTTTGCTGAAAACTGTCAACGCTGAAACATTTGAAAACTGATGAGCATGAAAAATTAAATGCGGCAGAAAGTTGCATAAGCTGAGAGTGAAGAGGCTGATAACTTAAATTTAAAAAAATTTAATCTACCTCAAGAGCGACCGCTCTTCAATTTTTATGTTAATGCTATGCGCTTGTTCTTCTTTCCATGTATTTAATCAATTTTTAAGTTTAACAAGTTTTGCAATTTTTGTTAGTGTTTGATATTTTTTGTTAAGCTTTTTTACTACCGGTCAACATGATGGAATTCTTCCATTTTCAAATTTTTCATTTTGCATTTTTATGCTCTATACTAAATAAAATTTTTTTTTAAACAAACACACAATTTTAAATCATAAATATATGTATATTAGCGTGGTCCTTTTACATCAATTTTTCAATTTTGTCCAGTCTCACACTTTCAAACCTTAATATAAAGCTTATGTGATATCATAATGCGCTATAACCGCGGCTCAGTCCGCGATATATCCCCATACGAACCTGAAAACTGCTCCGAGACTGTTCAGAAAATAATTTTCGAAAAGGCCCGAAGAAATTCCGAACCAATAGTTCAATCCATCAAGCAAATGTACGGTGATAAACCCACTAGATCCATTGAGAGAGATGTAAACAAAAAAATAATTAAAAATTGCTTCAAATAAATGTTTTCATACATTTAAAGCAAGAAGGGTAATCCACGTTTAAAAATTTATAAAAAAACACAAAATTGGCGCGTTTCAACCCCAAAGAGATTAAGACCAAGTTTCTCTTTAAATTCGTATTGTGCTCCTCTTAACTTTTTCTACAAATTGGCTGAACGGCACCTTCATATCTTATTCCGACTCCGAGCGGCAGCCGCAAAGCAAATTTATTTTAAATGAGAAGCTTTTCCTTGCAGAAATACACTCGGACTGTTTGCCAAGTCACTGCCGCGGAGCGAACCCGCTACAAAATAATTTCTAATTAAAAAAAAATACTTGTTCCTTTTTTTTTGATACTGCTGTGTCGGAGAATGAACTTAAGACCTAGGGCCAGAGGGCAGCCGCCGATAAAAAGTGTACTGGATATTTTAAAACAGTACTTGTTTACGAATCGGCGAAAGTAAATATATAAATTGTTATTATTTGATTCTCCAACAGCCTCGAAAGCAATCCGAAAACAATCCACAAACAGTATGGATATAATCAATATATATAATTACGAAAACTACCAAGTTGATTGAATGACTCCAATTTTCCCAAAAAACGCTGTATCACAGCCATAAACGGTTACCAAATGGACAAAAAAAGGCTACCTTAAAGAATCCCAAAGCAGCTCATAAAGCATCCTGAAGTTATCTCAAAATAATCTCGAAACGATTCCGAGCACATTCCCGAAATAGTCCTGAATTAGTCTAAAAATAGTCCAAAAATTATTCCGAGCATAGTCTCAAACTGGCCCAAATAGTAACGAACATTCCAAAATGGTCCCGAAATAGCCCCAATGTTGTCTTTGTGACTCAATCACAACAGAACGGCATAACTTTTTCAATGATACTTGTCTCAAAGATAGCTAATTGTCGTGAAGGAGCTATTGGAAATTTTTTTTAAGGCGGAGTTTCATGAAAGTAGCCCAAAATTTTCCCCAAAACAGTGCTATCATGATCCGGAGATAGTTTCGAAATAAACGTTAATATCTTGAAATAGCCCCGAATTAATTCAGAAAACAATCCGAAATGATGAAAAACCATCCCGAAATTGAATTCAAGAGAACCCGAAGAGACGTTCAAAAATTGCGAAATGTTCGGAATGGCCCAAAGATGGTCCCGAAATTATCCTAAAAATACTACTCAACACGCTTCCG
>JARSSU010047817.1:0-33502 GCA_029619165.1 Eurosta solidaginis
TCTAATGTGAATGTGCTTACTTTTCTATCTGTATGTGCGTGTGTTTAATAGTGTCAGCTGTTAGTGAATTTGGAAATACAATTTAAATTATCATTGAATCAAATATTTGCTAAACGAAGTTTAAGCTCTTTTTAAATAAATCCTTAGATTGCAAAAGTTAAACGATTAGTATTTGAGAGAACTGTTTTGCTTGATTTGTGTCAAGATTTTTGAGCTTAAAGTAAGTAGCTGCGATGGGCTTTGTCGAAGTTGTTGGCTAAAATGTATATTTGTTACGTTCAGGTGATTCAAAACAATACATGCACTAGCAGCTATCTGTTATAAGCGAGTTGCAAAAAAATCACCTTTTCAGATACAATTCGTTACTCTCCAAACACTAACTATCACAAAAAACCACATAGCCCATTGTATGTAGGCGTATTTCTAACTCGTAGTGCAAAAATTCCACATGAATACACCTTACGATAATAAGAGGTCATATATGCCCCAAATGCGTTTGGAAGCTTATATGCACCTGATGTCCTTACAGATACTGTCTCTGCCATCCGACTCGGAGAGTCCAGATGCACGAAACGAGAAGCTGTATGGTCCACACACAGCGGTATCCAAGAAGACATACGATGTTGATTTGACAACAAATTATCTTGTCGCCTACGTTCACCTTTGATCGATTAAAGTTGAAGATACGATTCGCCAGTATCTTCATGTAGAGTTACGAGGCGTCGAGAGGACATTTTGCTTCAGTTTGGAGAACGCTGTAATCGAGCTAGCAATTTTCTCACAGCAAACGTGAGCTCATGACGTTGGATTACTACTCACGTGCTCTAAGGCCGTCGATACTGTAAGAATGTGCTGCGCTATGCACAAACTCTGCAACTATTGCTCGCACTGCTTACTGAGACGCTTATCCGTTTAAATCGGTTATAACCGTACCACATAAAAACGACAGTGAATACGAGCCAGTCGCTCTCCGTGGCTGGATGAACTAGCGTCAATTTCTCATACTACAGGAATTTCCAAGAACCGTTTTCCTCCTGGTCCTTCTATCGAGTTGTGGGTCGCCTTTTTCCTCTGCTTATCCCTAGTAGGCGTTCCGATAAAAGTACTTCTGGACAAGTATCCTCCTCCTTCGCATAACATGACCTCGGCCAGCGTTGCGCCGCTGCGTTTTTAGTGACTGTATAGGTTTATAGCCTGCGTACAGCTCGTACAGATCATCATTAATCTTCTTCGGCACCTCGCGTGTCGCCAAGCAGCGTAGACTGTCCGCAACTCTTTCGAAGAATTTTCAGCTCGACACTGCTTATGTACAATCGAAGTAATAATATGACTGTAATTTTGCCGACTCGCCTACAGGTTGAGTATTACCCCCTGCTGGTTATCGTGGCTGCGAATATACCCGCGGTTATTTTTGGCCTGTCCTTAACAGTTTAAGAAATCCAGTCCTCGTTCCTGTTACGTCTCAAGTTTTGTCCCTGCTGATTGATATATAGTGTCAATATGTTGCATGTGCGCGGTATGTGGTGAGTTACTGCTAGAAACTGTCACCATAACGGTCGCGATCTTTCTTATAGATGTTGTCGCCATGGCACGTTCGTCTGTCTGATCTGTTCGGCTCAGCATTCGTCTTCTTAAATTTCCGGCTATACGTTATACTATTTTTGTTCAGTTAATCAATATTACATTCCGCGATCACTCCTTACTACGAGAAAACGTATGGAAACATGCGTTAATGGATTTATGCTTAGGCATTAGGCTATCCCAACGTGTTTTGGTGTGCTTAGCATCGTTATATTTAGCTTTGTATTTGGCAGCAAGATGCCCTATGGGAAAAAACAAATACACAGATCGTCAGATTATACCATTTTTTGCTTTCCCCAGGTAACCTCTTTGCATGTGGCAACGGCTAGGGCATGAACTGCTGTCACAATCGTACAAATTCTAAGTTGGCATCACGCGGCATCCGTTTGAAATGTCCAGGGATCAGGAGTTGATATGCCTTCCAGAAAATTACACAACGTTTTGTGCAAACGTACGTATATTTCTTATATGTTGCATAGTATTAAAGTACAGTTATGTCTACTTACTCGCTCCTGAGAAAAACATCGAAGTTGCGTAGGCGGTTTGGTACATGGCCAAAACGTGATTGAAGTCCCACCTAGTCATTAAGTAGTAGTAGTGCTCTAGCCCCCTAACCCGATGGTCTTTTCTATGTGGCGGGTCCTCTAACATCAAACACACAGTACAGACCCCTCATGACACGAGTCTGCCCATTCTGGTCCTAGCTTGGCACAGCCCTGTTACGGATGAGTCTTCTAATGAACGAACATTGCGGGTTTCTTTGCTTTAAAGATTTTTCGTTTGAGAATACCTATTTTTCCGTTGAGTATAAAAACTGCAAACGATACTTAGTTCCTCGTGTCTCTGGACCACAGTAGTATATCGTCATCAATAACTATAATGATAGCGAATATACGAAAGTGATGGAAAGAATGGGGTAAGTGGGGTAAAGAAAGCAGTATAACACTGGAAAAATAGCTTAGCACAGCCGCTTGCAACCTTCGTATTGACTTCTAAGCACCGTATAAGGCTAAACCTCGCATAGTACAGCAAACTAAAGTGTGTTTTGATGATAGAGAGAACTTCATCTATATTATGTCACATGGCGAATGGGAATATATGAAAATGAACAAATAAAGGAAGCTAACTCGAGGTGTAACCGAACTTTACATACTCAGCTGCAATTACAGCTAGCAAAAACTTTTAAATTACTTTCTTTTAAAAAGTGGCGGTGCAACGCCCATCGTCTAAAATTTGACTAATTTTCTATTCTGCGTCATAAAATCAACCCCCCTACCAAGTTCTTCCGCTTTATCTGTCTTTAGTAATGAATTATCGCACTTTTTCTCTTTTCGAAATTTTCGATATCGAAAAGTGGGCGGGGGTTATAGTCCGATTTCGTTCATTTTAAATAGGCGATCTGAGATGAGTGCCCAGGAACTTACATACCAATTTTCATTAAGATACCTAAAAATTTACTCAAGTTATCATGTTCCGACAGACGGACAGACGGACGGACATGGCTAATTTCTTTTTCGCCGAGATCATTTTGATTTGAGCTCTGCTCAGCTGAGTATAAAAAGTTAATTTTTAGCTAAAAAGGCAGCTTCCCTCGAAGCTTGCTTCCGTTAGACGTCCCAATCGATTTGGCGAGATTAAGAGAAGGAAAGAGTTATATATGTCTCTTCTTATTAAACTCAAATTTAAGTTTTATTTATTTTTAGTTGTACCCAGCGTCGCGTTTGCAATGTGTATGAATGAAGTTGGCGAAACACTATTTTTATACTCAGTTGAGCAAGCTCACAGAGTATATTAGTTTGATTGGATAACGGTTGGTTGTACTATATAAAGGAATCGAGATAGATATAGACTTCCATATATCAAAATAATCAGGATCGAAAAAAATTTGATTGAGCCATGTCCGTCCGTCCGTCCGTCCGTGTAACACGATAACTTGAGTAAATTTTGAGGTATCTTGATGAATTGGTATGTAGGTTCCTGAGCACTCATCTCAGATCGCTATTTAAATGAACGATATCGGACTATAACCACGCCCACTTTTTCGATATCGAAAATTTCGAAAAACCGAAAAAGTGCGATAATTCATTACAAAAGACAGATAAAGCGACGAAACTTGGTAGATGGAGTTGAACTTATGACGCAGAATAGAAAGTAGTAAAATTTTGGACAATGGGCGTGGCACCGCCCACTTTTAAAAGAAGGTAATTTAAAACTTTTGCAAGCTGTAATTTGGCAGTCGTTGAAGATATCATGATGAAATTTGGCAGAAACGTTACTCCTATTACTATATGTACGCTTAATAAAAATTAGCAAATCGGAGAAGGACCACGCCCACTTTAAAAAAAATTTTTTTTAAGTAAAATTTTTAACAAAAAATTTAATATCTTTACAGTATATAAGTAAATTATGTCAACATTCAACTCCAGTAATGATGTGGTGCAACAAAATACAAAAATAAAAGAAAATTTCAAAATGGGCGTGGCTCCGCCCTTTTTCATTTAATTTGTCTAGGATACTTTTAACGCCATAAGTCGAACAAAAATTAACCATCCTTTTGAAATTTGGTAGGGGCATAGATTTTATGACGTTAACTGTTTCTGTGAAAATGGCGAAATCGGTTGATGCCACGCCCAGTTTTTATACACAGTCTCCGTCTGTCCTTCCGCCTGGCCGTTAACACATAACTTGAGCAAAAATCGACATATCTTTATTGAACTTAGTTCACGTGCTACTTGAACTCACTTTATCTTGTATGAAAAATGAACGAAATCCGACTATGACCACGCCCACTTTTTCGATATCGAAAATTACGAAAATGAAAAAATGCATAATTCTATACCAAATACGAAAAAAGGGATGAAACATGGTAAGGTAATTGGATGTTTATTGACGCGAAATTATAACTTTAGAAAAAACTTTATAAATGGTTGTGACACCTACCATATAAGTAGAAGAAAATGAAAAAGTTCTGCGGGCGAAATCAACAAACCCTTAAAATCTGCAGGTATACATATATAAATAAATTAGCCGGTATCCAACAGATGATGTTCTGGGTCACCCTGGTCCACATTTTGGTCGATATCTGGAAACGCCTTCACATATACAACTACCACCACTCCTTTTAAAACTCTCATTAATACCTTTAATTGATACCATATCGTACAAACACATTCTAGAGTCACCCCTGGTCCACCTTTATGGCGATAATCTCGAAAAGGCGTCCACCTATAGAACTAAGGCCCCTCCCTTTTAAAATACTCATTAACGACCTTTCTTTTGATACCCATATTGTACAAACAAATTCTAGGTCACCCCTGGTCCACCTTTATGGCGATATCTCGAAACGGCGTCCACCTATGGAACTAAGATTACTCCCTTTTAAAATACTCATTAACACCTTTATCATTTGATACCCATATCGTACAAACGCATTCTAGAGTCAACCCTGATCCACCTTTATGGCTATATCCCTAAATGGCGTCCACCTATAGAACTATGGCCCACTCTCATAAAATACTCTTTAATGCCTTTCATTTGATACGCATGTCATACAACACATTCCAGGGTTCCCTCGGTTCATTTTCCTACATGGTTATTTCCTTATGTTGTCACCATAGCTCTCAACTGAGTATGTAATGTTCGGTTACACCGAACTTACCTTCCTTACTTGTTTTTAAATTTATTTAACTACCATTATTGCTAACCTCATTTCTGCCGTTTTCGCATGAAAACCTTTGTTAAACTCTTTGTGGGTTTTACGTTAAATTGAGTTATGGGAATTGTTTTTTAGCTTCAATATTTTCTTTGCATTTCGATTCAATATTCCATTTGCTTCTTTAGCTTTAGTCAGTTCATTTGATGCTTTCCATTGCCATTCAGTAAACTGTGGTTCCTGAATGTATGCGTTTACAATGTTGTCTCTAGGTTGATATATCTGTGCGTTTCTTTGTACTAGTGTGTAAGAAGGCAAAGTATATGCAATATAATATATCGATATATTTCATATGACTAAGTACAGTACTAAGTATATAAATTGAAGTATGCAACGATGTCTGCCTGCATGTTCTGAGTTCCTCCTATCGTTTCTTAGGGTTATCATTGGTTGTATTGAATTGGATTTTGAAATTGCTGATGTGCTTTAGTTTATATTCTAATCAGTGTTGTAATCCTTTGGAATTTCGTAAGCAATTATGGCCCTGAAGTGGTTGCCACAACTCGTGTTGCAATAAATACTTTTTTACGTTTTGCTCTTTTGTTTGTTAGCTCCTCTAAATATATGAATCTATGTTACTTTGAATGATTTTTTGAGCATAAAGCTATAAGCAGGGTTGTTCCAATCATTATAGCTACGTAGGTGTGATGGTACGTGCTCCGCCTACCACACCGGAGATCCTGGCTTCTGCCTCGGGCAAAGCTACATCAAACATTTTAGAACATTTAGAAGAAATTTTTCTAAGCAGGGTCGCCCTCGGCAGTGTTTGGCAGCTCATTAACTCATCTAGCCCTTTGAGTTGCGTAAAACAGTAGGTCCCATCCATCCAATTTGTAGGAAAAAATAGAGGAGCACGACCCAAATTGGAAGAGAAGCTCGCGTTACATTTATTTTTTAGTTGTTTCTTTATTCAAAGCTAAAAAAGGCGTGACAACCAAGTGCTTGTAAAGTTCGATTTGAAATTTTAATTTGTTTCCGATATGGAAAAATTAGATTTTGCATATTTTAAATTTGTTTTTTTCTCATGAAATACAATGTATTTTTGCATTATTTCTCAGACTTGATTGGAAAGTGTGCATTTTTCAACTTTCTTACGCTATTTAGCCATTTATCGGAATCAACATAGTGGTTAAAGGTTTTATCGCATAAACGTTGTTTTTTAATAATTTTTGAATGAATTGATAAAATTTTGTACAATAATTATTTTTTGTCACGTTATTTTTTACGTTGCTTGTATTATATTATGATCATAAATAGTATAAGTGATCATTTTTAATAACCTTTTTATCCCAATACAGTGGAGCCCTCCACCAGAGTGTAAAAAAATCAATTATCCAGTAAAGTTTTCGAGCTCCTATTTTGCTCAAATTTGCATAATATAAGATGATATATCGGTTATAACAGGCGGTCGGTTGCGGGCTATCTACAGTTACATTGAACAGCTGGCGGATTATCTCAGGAAATGGAGTATAAAAAATCTGGCCGAATATTTTTATTTTCGGGTTGGTTTTTAGCTTTGTAATATTCTAGTATATTAACTGAGATAAGACTTACGTTACGTAAAGATCATCTGAAAGGATCATCGAAATCTCGTCTTGTGTTAGTTTCCAAATTATTAGGAATTTATTTGGTAAATGTAAGTATCAATTGAAAAGTAATTCTTTGCCTTTTTTTTCCCCAGAAAGTATATTTTTGTACTCAGCTGAGCAGAGCTCACAGAGTATATTAACTTTGTTCGCATAACGGTAATCCGTAACGGCATAAACTAATCGAGATAGATATAGACTTCTATATATCAAAATGATCTGGGCGAAAAAGAAATTCATTTAGCCATGTCCGTCTGTCCGACCGTCCGTAAACACGAAAACTTGAATTTTGAGGTATCCTGATGAAATTTGGTATGTAGGTTCCTGGGCGCTCATCTCAGATCGCTATTTAAAATGAACGAAATCGGACTACAACTACGCCCACTTTTTCGATATCGAAAATTTCGAATAACCGAAAAGTGCGATAATTCATTACCAAAGATGGATAAAGCGATGAAACTTGGTAGGTGCGTTGACCTTATCACGCAAAAATAAAAATTAGTAAAATTTTGACAATGGGCGTGGCACCGCCACTTTTAAAAGAAGGTAATTTAAAAGTTTTGCAAGCTGTAATTTCGCAGTCGTTGAAGATATCATGCACACATGGCAGGCACGTTACTCCTATTACCATATGTGTGCTAAATAAAAATTAGAAAAATCGGATGACGAACACGCCCACTTTTAAAAAAAATTGTTTAAGTCAAATTTTAACAAAAAATTTAATATATTTACAGTATATAAGTAAATTATGTCAATATTCAACTCCAGTAATGATATGGTGCAACAAATATAAAAATAAAAGAAATTTCAAAATGGGCGTGGCTCCGCCCTTTTTCATTTAATTCGTCTAGAATACTTTTAAGGCCATAAGTCGAACAAAAATTTACCAATCCTTGTGAAATTTGGTAGGTGCACAGATTCTATGACGATAACTGTTTTCTATGAAAATGGGCGAAATCGGTTGAAGCCACGCCCAGTTTTTATACACAGTCGACCGTCTGTCCTTCCGCTCGGCCGTTAACACGATAACTTGAGCAAAAATCGATATATCTTTACTAAACTTAGTTCACGTACTTATCTGAACTCACTTTATCTTGGTATAAAAAATGGCGGAAATCCGACTATGACCACGCCCATTTTTTCGATATCGAAAATTACGAAAAATTAAAAAATGCCATAATTCTATACCAGATACGAAAAAAGGGATGAAACATGGTAATTGGATTGGTTTATTGACGCAAAACATAACTTTGGAAAAAACTTTGTAAAATGGGTGTCATACCTACCATATTAAGTAGAAGAAAATGAAAAAGTTCTGCAAGGCGAAATCAAAACCCCTTGGAATCTTGGCAGGAATACTGTTCGTGGTATTACATATATAAATGAATTAGCGGTACCCGACAGATGATGTTCTGGGTCACCCTTGGTCCACATTTTGGTCGATATCTCGAAAACGCCTTCACATATACAACTAAGGGCCACTCCTTTTAAAACCCTCATTATACCTTTAATTTGATACCCATATCGTACAAACACATTCTAGAGTCACCCTCTGGTCCACTTTATGGCGATATATGGAAAAGGCGTCCACCGGTAAAACTGAGGCCCACTCCGTTTTAAAATACTCATTAACACCTTTCACTTGATACCCATATGATACAACACACATTCTAGAGTCACCCCTGGTCCACCTTTATGGCGATATCCCGAAATGGCGTCCACCTATATAACTACGGCGCACTCCTTTTAAAATACTCTTTAATACCTTCCATTTGAAACCCATGTCATACAAACACATTCCAGGGTTACCTTAGGTTCATTTTGCTAAATTGTGATTTTCCCTTATTTTATCTCCAAAGCTCTCAGCTGAGTATGTAATGTTCGATTACACCTGAACTTAGCTTTCCTTACATGTTAAAGAATACTTTTTGCGTACGATTACCGAGATATGAAGAAATCCAACATACAAGACGGTTCAAACCAAGTTTATAAATAAGTAATGGGTGTGATACTTTGTCGAAAGCTTTACTGAAATCGGTGTAATTACATCAGTGTGAAGGCCTTTTCTAATCCATTAGAAACGTGAGTGGTAAATTCCAATCAAATTGGTGATAGGTGATTGGCCTTACAAAATCCATGTTGCGAGCTTGCAGTTATGGGGGAAATAGAGAACGTTGGGTGGTCTGTAATAATAGCTTCAAATAACTTGGGATAACTTTGCTATGCCCCGGTGTTCTCTATTGAAAGACCTGCTCCCCTTTTTATGACGCGGGATGAGAAAAGGTTCCTTGCACATTGTTGGGAAAACACCATATCGTCGTTGCGCTCACAAAACAGTTATGTGCTTTTCAGTAACTTTACAGGAGAACAAAAAACTAATTTCTGGTGTCCATTTGCTAAATTTTGCAAATGTCGTATTTTAAATATTATATGAAAAATATGTGATTTTTGTGTGAAGGAAAAAATCATGTTTTTTAACCCATTACGATGTGATAAATATTTACGCCGTTTTATAGCACATAGCTGCTTTCAGACATGATTAAAATTTTAGCGCCCGCTTGTGTTCATCCACAAGCAATCTGATGCGTTGGTTTATGTCCCTTATTTGGGGGTCACCGGTATCCTGCTGTCTTATAAGGTCACGTTTTCTCGCAAGAGTTGCGGCCTCCGCCGGAAAATGTGGCCGGATTTCAGGAATTCTTCCGGCGGGAATAAACCGAGTAGAAGCGGATTCAATGACCTTGCGGAAAGCACGCTCCCTTTGACGGGCATCAGTCGAGATAGGGAGAGCAGCAGAGCGATTGTCAGTATAAGGTTTGTAATCTTCCAACTTTCCTTTGATGAAGTCGGCAGATCGCTCGAGCGAAAAAGAGTATGGGTAGGTGGTCAGATGTCCATGTTACTATCGGTGCGAGTTTACGCAGTTTAATAGTCCTGCGCTCACGATGGATAAATCTGGCGAACTGCGACAGCTCCCTACCACACGAGTGGGGGTGTTCCCTTTTATCGTGCCGAACGTCGTTTCTTCTATTTGGTCCGACAAACATCTCTCCCCTGCTGTCCCCCTACAGGTTAGAATCGCGGTGGCATTGAATTCGCCTAAATTAATGCGATTATCGCCAGTGAGTAGTTCGCTGATGCCAGGGCAAGTATCCACTGGGGCAACAGGTGACAGGAGGGATGTACATGTTGATGATTCTGAATTTACATCGCCTGATCGGACAGATATGCCTTGACGTTCCATGACACTGTCCCTGCGGCTAATGTCGGGATCAAATAGATTATATTACACTGAGCTCTGGGTGATAAACGCGAGAAAGCCCCCGTTTCCACTCTCGCGATATTTTCTGTGGACGTAATACCCAGAGTAGGTCTGCAAAGCAGATCTTGCTGTAGTTTGGTCTCTTGGATCGCTGCAATGCGGATGTTATGCCGCTTCATAAATCAACTTGTATTAAAGAGTATTTTAAAGGAGTGCGCCATAGTTCTATAGGTGGATGCCATTTTGGGATATCGCCATTAAGGTGGACCATGGGTGACCCTAGAATGTCTGTTGTACGATATGGGTATCAAATGATAGGTGTTAATGAGTATTTTAAAAGGGAGTGGGACCTCAGTTTTATCGGTGGACGGCTTTTGGATATATCGCAATAAAGGTGGACCAGAGGTGACTCTAGAATGTGTTTGTACGATATGGGTATCAAATTAAAGGTACTAATGAGGGTTTTAAAAGGGAGTGACCCTTAGTTGTATATGTGAAAGTGTTTTCGAGATATCGACCAAAATGTGTACCAAGGTGACCCAGAACATCATCTGTCGGGTACCGCTAATTCATTTATATATGTAATATCACGATACTGTTCCTGCCAAGATTCCAAGGGGTTTTGAATTCGCCCTGCAGAACTTTTTCATGTTCTTCTACTTAAGATGGTAGGTATGACACCCATTTTACAAAGTTTTTCCAAAGTTAAGTTTTGGGTCAATAAACCAATCCAATTACCATGTTTCATCCCTTTTTTCGTATCTGGTATAGAATTATAGAATTTTTTAAATTTTCGTAATTTTCGTTATCGAAAAAGTGGGCGTGGTCATAGTCGTATTTCGGCCATTTTTTATACCAAGATAATCTGAGTTTAAATAAGTACGTGAACTAAGTTTAGTAAAGATATATCAATATTTGCTCAAGTTATCCGAGCGGAGGGACAGACGGTCGACTGTGTATAAAAACTGGGCCTGGCTTCAACCGATTTCTCCCATTTTCACAGAAAACAGTTATCATCTAATCAAGAAAAAAATTAACGTTGACTTATAATCTATATTCAAAAAATATTTGTATTTTCGTTTGAAAATTATTACAAAGCAACATTTTGATAAATTTTTGAATTCGGTCAACGTTTTTAATTTGAAATTTAAAATAATAATTAAATTGCGGCTCCGATTTATATAAATAAGATCCTGTCTCGGATGTGTTGATCTGGAATTATGTTCTCTTAATTGCTTTAGAGAATCCGGCCGAAATTGGAAGTATCCAGCTGAATAACGGTATGTTTGAAAGAGTTGCGGATAAACCGAAAACCGGTTATTTAATGCATATCTGGCAGAGCCTAATTGCAGTATTTAATATTTTTCACACAAAAACTTTTGTATGTTGTTACAAATATTTGGTTTTGTTCTAGGAATTTGTTTAAAATTTTATTTGATAGCGTTATACAAAGCTTTTTGTAACTTTAAATGTGTTTTTATAATATCTTTATGTGAAAGTTTAAATGGTTTTTCTAAAAGTAGTAAATGCGATTTCGTATTATTTTTGTTGTTTCAAGAAAATATATCTTATTGCATGTATCTACATATGTATGCGTAAAATTTCAAATTGTTGATGACTGAACATTTGCTCAGTTTTCTTGTTTAGCTATTTCACCAAGCTGATGGATTATTGATGAAAGGTTCACTAAGTATTTTCAATGGAAAAACAGCAAATCAAGTATATACTCATAATAAAATTTAAGAATACAATAATATTATTTTTAAACAAATGTTTATCAAAATAAGGATTTAGTATATCTGATTGACTGAGGAGGGAAGAATCCTTTGATAAGGTCTTATTATGGGCTTAAATATCGGCTTAGATAAACAGAAACTTACATTTTAGGGCATAATAGAATTGAAGAGTTATGGTCCAATCAGTCAAAATTTTGATTTGAGTTGACATGCCAATTTTACATCTAGCAGATAAAAACAACGTTTGTATTGTTACTCAAAAACCTGCTTAAATTAGAAATTTTAAGTTTTTACGTTTTGGATTAAGGAAAATTGCTGTATTCACACAAGAGCTTACGATTTCTTCTCGAACACAAGAGAGATTTTCGAGACCCGAGAATCGAGAACTCGACTTCTCGCGAGATTCTCGTATCTCGAATTACTCGAAAATCTCGCGAGCTTCTCGACATTCTACTTAATCGCTGTATGGACAGTATTTATATACTTGGTTTTTTTTACTTGTGACTTTTTTGTTGATTATATTGCTTCAATGACATTTAACTCGAAACATATTTATTATACATGTAATTTTGTTCGCAATATTTTATTTTTCAACGAGACATCAAGAATACGACTTCTCGCCAGTTTCTCGAATCTCGCATTACTCGCAATACTCGCGATCTTCCCGACTTTCAATTCAGTCACTGCATTGGAAATATTCTATTCATTTGGGGTTTTTTTCTTGTGGTTTGGGGACATTTTGGCTTGTGCTCCAGATGAAATCGTAAGTTCTATATAAACAGCCAATGAGTCGATTAAGTTGAATGTCGAGAAGCTCGCAAGCCTTACGAGTAATTCGAGGTTCGAGAATCTCGCGAGCCTTATGAGTAATCCGAGATTCGAAAATCTCGCGTGAAGGCGAGACTCGCGAGAAATCTCTTCTCGAACATGTTCAAGAAATCGTAAGCTCTAATCCAAACCTGAATTTTTGTTATTCATATGATAGCCTAAAAGTTAATTCTCTATGCACAGCTGGGATATTAAAGCCCCACTGAGAGACTCTCCGAGTTTAGAACTACATTCTTCCATGAAAGACCACCCACTTAAATCTAAGCTCCCATGAGCTAGGCATGCAACTTCTGGTTAGGTGAGGAGTATATATCTTACATATTCGCTTACCCATGAAGCAATAAAAGCAGACAGATTTGACGACCCTCTCAATCCGGTCATGAATTTTGAAGTAGTGGGGAGGGAAATTTGTTGGTTCTATCTTGCCACATTTTTACTACATTAGTGATATAATGTGCGGAAAAAAAGCTTAACTCGATTGATCTTCAGATTAAAAATGAGGACATGAAAGAAAAGGCGACAGAGGAAAATGGAGAGGAAAAGTAAAAGTTAGAATAAGAGTAATGGAAAGATTAAGAATAAGAGTAAGATTAAGAGTAATAGTTGGGAATTATACTTAGATAAGAGTATTGTTGCGAAGAGAAAGAGAAGAGGAAAACCGGGAATATTTACGGAAGATGAAACGAAAACTGATATTGAATGAACCGATTAAAGCTAACTAGAACAAGTAAGGACGTCTAAATTCGGGTGAAACCGAATATTACATACCCAGCTGTACACTTGAAATGCTGTTGTTGTTTGTTTTGTGTGCTTAATAGTGTTACAAGGCTGCGCAATAATACATATTCATCTCGTAACGAATTTACTGCAAATCCTCTTATTTGCAACCTTCTGCTAAGTTCGAATCACTAAACTGTTGAATAAATAACTCCAATATTTAATAATGCAAAATGGCCTTTATTAAAGTACTTCACAATAAATAACTCTACTATTGCTCGACAGATAGCGTGCTTAATCAAAACTGATTATTGCGCCTCTACTGGTGTCGCCTTTTATACTGTTTGGTTTACTCGTTGAGATTTCTAGGCGGTTCTGTTGTAGAATCTACTAGTTGGTTATCTGCTATAAGTTTCTCAGCTATAACTACATATGCACAATTTTTATATCTTCTCTCACAGCTCGTGCGCGCCTGTGTTTGCGAGCGACACTTCCACAATTATATTGCATATCTCAGATTAGATATCTGCATGTGTTTGTGCTTTGCTTCTCCTTGCGTGTACGTACATATGTGTAGATATGTGTAATGATTGAATTATTGATGTGCATCAAGTCACCGCTTAGCATCAGCTTAGAGATTGCAGTACCCCTTAGTGTTGCTACAATTCTTAACACTGCCCTCCACCTAAGTCTGATCGTCCCGATTAGACAAATCTCTCGATCTAAACGCCGCAAGCATATCCACATGTACCACTCTTCTACTTCGTGGTTTCCCAATGGTTTGTATGCGGTAGATGGTGTCACTGATCTTCTTCACAACTTTGTACGGGCCTTCCCAACTGCACCGAAATTTGGATGGAACACCTTTCCGCCGGTGGGGGTTGTATAACAGTAACAAATCTCCCTCCAAGAAACCTTCCGAATTGTTGTCTCATCGTACCTGTGTTTCACCGTACTACCCATTACCCTGGTTCGTTCCTTCACACTCTGTTATTTGGCCAATGAACTACTTCGTAGAGCTTGCGCTTGACGGATTTGCTTTGCATAATCAGTATCATTCCGACGCTTCACAACAGTAGTGTGTCCTGGCTTGAAACCACCTTTGCATTCTTTCTGCGAAATTCTTTCCTTCGTTTTAGTGCATCCGTTAGGGCTTTTCAATGCCAGTGTTTCTCTCACAGGTACTTTCCGTTTTGATTTGTTTGGCCCATTTGTTCCATCAACCTTTGCTCGATCTACTTTCCTTGACTTTCGTGGTCTCTATCGCATCTCCTCCACCAGCACTCGCTTACTGCTGAACCCTTTTTCCAAACTGAAGTTAAGTGGCACATCCTGGTTCTCATAACGCATCACCCTTCTCTGCATATCGACCTTGATGTCATGGTCAACCAAGAAGTCTACTCCCAATATGACTTCATAAACAATCTCCGCCACAATGAATTTGTGTAGAACCATGACCTTTCCAATTAATACTTCATACACCACTTCTCCCTGGACTTGGTCACACTCGCCAGTAATCGCACGCAATCTTGCTCCAGGTAATGGCTTTACTCTCCTGTTAACCAAATCAGATCGGATCAAGGAATGAGATGCGTATCGATAGTCAGTACACGTTCTTTGCCATCCACATTTGCTTTGGCGGTAAGACTGGTCGATTTCCTTCCAGTTTGCGACATAGGTATCACACGACATTCAATAGCTGGGGAAAGTTCTCGATCTTTAGATTTGACTCGCTCTTGCTTATCTTCTTCTGCTTTGCGTTTATGACCAGCCAAGTTGGAACTATCATGACCGGTGCAGCAATGTCGTGCAATGTGACTTGGGTTACCGCACTTGAAACACTTCATAACTCCGGCATTTTTTTGTTGTAATCCCTTCAGTGCTTCCAAATTGTGTCTACTCAATCTGGCCTTTCCACTTCCACGCGATGAGCTTTGTATGCAGCCTTACTAAAAAGTGACGCTGTTTCTGAGTCAGTGCATGGGATAGCGTTTCAGCAAATGTTGGCTTTGGGTTCGCATATGTAGCTCGTTTCGTTTCGGCATCCCGTATTCCATTTATAAAACTCTGAATTTTAAACCTCTCGGTGTATTCCACGGGTGCGTCTGCAATTGAGGAGATGAGCCAATCTTTCAACATTCGACGCAAACTCCTGCAAAGTCACATTCGCCTTTTGGTAAAGATTTGTTTCCTATGCTCACTTCCGTAACGTCTCTCTAGAGCGCTCATCAATGTTTCATAGTTGTTCCATTCGTACTCTGGAATTGTCTGTAAGGTTTCAGCTGCAGGCCCTTTCAATGCCACGAATAATGCAGCCACTTTATCTTCATAATTCCAGTTGTTCACTGCTGACGTCTTCTCAAATTGGAGTTTGAATACCTCGAAAGAAACAGAGCCGTCAAAAGATGAGTTTTACCTTCGGATTGCTCGCTGGAACAGCTGGGCGATTTAGTTGTAACTGTTGCATTAGACCTTTCAACGCTTCTATTTCGGCATCAATTTTGTCCTCGAGTTGTAAAATTTTTGCATCCTGCTCTTCCAGTTTCGCAAAGAGCTGCGATGATACCTGTTCCGAAATTTTTGTTGACATTCCAGATATACATGCCTCTTGCGCTTCCAGTTGAGATGAAATATATGTCTTCTGTTCTTCCAATTGAGATGACCTTTGCAACGCCATTTCTGAAATGCGCGCCTCCTGTGACTCCAGCTGAGATGCCATTGTCGATGTTTGTGCAGATATTGCGCTCGTCACTGTCCGCGGTGTTTCGTTTTTATACTCAGTTGAGCAGAGCTCACAGAGTATATTAAGTTTGATTGGATAACGGTTGGTTGTACATATATAAAGGAAAAGAGATAGATATAGACTTCCATATATCAAAATAATCAGTATCGAAAAAAAATTTGATTGAGCCATGTCCGTCCGTCCGTCCGTCCGTCCGTTAACACGATAACTTGAGTAAATTTTGAGGTACCTTGATGAAATTTGGTATGTAGGTTCCTGAGCACTCATCTCAGATCGCTATTTAAAATGAACGATATCGGACTATAACCACGCCCACTTTTTCGATATCGAAAATTTCGAAAAACCGAAAAAGTGCGATAATTCATTACAAAAAAAGATAAAGCGACGAAACTTGGTAGATGAGTTGAACTTATGACGAAGAAAAGAAAATTAGTAAAATTTTGGACAATGGGCGTGGCACCGCCCACATTTAAAAGAAGGTAATTTAAAATTTTGAAAGCTGTAATTTGGCAGTCGTTGAAGATATCATGATGAAATTTGGCAGGAACGTTACTCCTATTACTATATGTACGCTTAATAAAAATTAGCAAAATCGGAGAAGGACCACGCCCACTTTTAAAAAAAATTTGTTTAAAGTAAAATGTTAACAAAAAATTTAATATCTTTACAGTATATAAGTAAATTATGTCAACATTCAACTCCAGTAATGATATGGTGCAACAAAATACAAAAATAAAAGAAAATTTCAAAATGCGCGTGGCTCCGCCCTTTTTCATTTAATTTGTCTAGGATACTTTTAACGCCATAAGTCGAACAAAAATTAACCAATCCTTTTGAAATTTGGTAGGGGCATATTAACTGTTTTCTGTGAAAATGGGCGGAATCGGTTGATGCCACGCCCAGCTTTTATACGCAGTCGTCCGTCTGTCCTTCCGCATGGCCGTTAAAACGATAACTTCAGCAAAAATCGACATATATTTAATGAACTTAGTTCACGTGCTTACTTGAACTCATTTATCTTGGTATGAAAAATGAACGAAATCCGACTATGACCACGCCCACTTTTTCGATATCGAAAATTGCGAAAAATGAAAAAAAATGCCATAATTCTATACCAAATACGAAAAAAGGGATGAAACATGGTAAGGTAATTGGATTGTTTTATTGACGCGAAATATAACTTTAGAAAAAACTTTATAAAATGGTTGTGACACCTGCCATATTAAGTAGAAGAAAATGAAAAAGTTCTGCAGGGCGAAATAAAAAACCCTTAAAATCTTGGCAGGTATTACATATATAAATAAATTAGCGGTATCCAACAGATGATGTTCTGGGTCACCCTGGTCCACATTTTGGTCGATATCTGGAAAACGCCTTCACATATACAACTACCACCACTTCCTTTTAAAACTCCCATTAATACCTTTAATTTGATACCCATATCGTACAAACGCATTCTAGAGTCAACCCTGATCCACCCTTATGTCAATATCTCGAAAAGGCGACCACCTATACAACTACCACCACTCCCTTTTAAAACCCTCATTAATACCTTTAATTTGATAACGATATCGTGCAAACACATTCTAGAGTCACCCCTGGTCCACCTTTATGGCGATATTTCGAAACGGCGTCCACCTATAGAACTAAGGCCCCACTCCCTTTTAAAATACTCATTAACACCATTCCTTTGATGCCCATATTGTACAAACAAATTCTAGGGTCACCCCTGGTCCACATTTATGGCGATATCTCGAAACGGCGTCCACCTATGGAACTAAGGATTACTCCCTTTTAAAATACTCATTAACACCTTTCATTTGACACTCATATCGTACAAACGCTTTCTAGAGTCAACCCTGATCCACCTTTATGGCTATATCCCTAAATGGCGTCCACCTGTAGAACTATGGCCCACTCCCTCATAAAATACTCTTTAATGCCTTTCATTTGATACGCATGTCATACAAACACATTCCAGGGCTTCCCTCGGTTCATTTTCCTCATTTTCCCTTATGTTGTCACCATAGCTCTCAGCTGAGTATGTAACGTTCGGTTACACCCGAACTTAACCTTCCTTACTTGTTTTCTTCCATTTTTGTTTTTGTTTTGTCGCTATCATAATAAAAGACATACTCCTCAGCATTGATTCCTTCAAATACCATAGTTACACTTAGTCGTCTTTGTAGCTGTGATCTATCGCCAAAAGTAGCCAATCCACGGACTTCCAACTCCTTCTTCAGTTGCTGGATCGTCAATTCACTCAACTTTGCCATGTCCAAGTTGTATTCGAAGTCTTCGGAATTTATTCAACAATTCCTCTTCTGACACCAATTGTAACGAAGTTTACTGCAAATCCTCTTATTTGCAACCTTCTGCTAAGTTCGAATCACTAAACTGTTGAATAAATAACTCCAATATTTAATAATGCCAAATAGCCTTTATTAAAGTACTTCACAATAAATAACTCTACTATTGCTCGACAGATAGCGTGCTTAATCAAAACTGATTATTGCGCCTCTACTGGTGTCGCCTTTTTAATGTTTGGTTTACTCGTTGGATTTCTAGGCGTTCTGTTGTAGATCTACTAGTGGTTATCTGCTATAGTTTCTCAGCTATAACTACATATGCACAATTTTTATATTTTCTCTCACAGCTCGTGCGCGCCTGTGTTTGTGCGCGACACTTCCACAATTATATTGCATATATCAGATGAGATATCTGCATGTGTTTGTGCGTTGCTTCTCCCTGCGTGTACGTACATATGCGTAGACATAATGATTGAATTTTTGATGCGCACCAAGTCACTGCTCAGCATCGGCTTAGAGATGGCAATACCCCTTAGTGTGGCTAATATTTGTAACAATATGGTTTTATTCTGAATTTAAAAGAAGCAAAAAGGATACAGAGACTAACCCCAATGACCTTAAGCGGTAATAATGCAGCTTTCCTTCAGACATGAGGACTTCCCTACTGATTATTTTAAAATAAAGATATAACCGAACAATAAACATAAACACACAAGTGCCATTGTACCAAAAAGCGTTATTACAAAAAAAGGGCATTAATGAAATTTTCCAACTTTTACTAGAAATAGCTTATTACCTGCATCTACGCACTTTTACAAAATCTTTTATATAAAAAAGGCGATTTAACCGATTTAGTCCATTTTTACTGAAAATATTTCCTGTTAAAAGGCATACATGTGCTTCAGATTTTTCGTCGAGTTATGGCTCCAGAAACGTCGGGAGATGCTTTGTAAGAAGGGGGCAGTGCCACTCTAATTTTTCAAGCTTAGAATTTTTTTGCATTTCTTGTTATAATGGCACAAAATATGATTGGTACGAAAACTACTCTTCGCTAAGATTTAACTTATTACTTTTGCCTACGACCCTTTTTAAAGTCATTTATATAAAAGTGGGCGTGGTCCTTAACCAATCACATCCATTACTATTATTATTACACTAGAAATATCTCCTGCTATAAGGAAAATAAGTGCACCCAATTCTGTTACGATATGTAAATTTTTCTTGGAGTTATAGCTCCTGAGACATAGAAAATTGCTTAGTCATAAAAGGGGCGATGCCACGGCCATTTTTTTAAATTTGAATTTTTTCCTATTTATTGTTATAAATCCACTTGCGAAATGAGATACCATTGATATAAAGCTCTTTTTTGCAAAGATTTAGCTTATTTTATTCGTCCACGACCCTTTTAAAAATATTTTATATCAAAGTGGGCTATGTGTTGCCGGACTTAGGGGCGGTGTCAAACTGCGCCATCAAGGACATCAGTAGGTATATTGTTTTAACCAAGTGGTTTGAGTAAAAAAATACTCAGGGTACATCAGCCAAAAAATATAATTTGTTCCAAGAGAAAGTACATCAAAATGGCGCCTAGAGCGCTACTTGCGCCCGGCTCCATAGCCGGGCAGCACAGCAACCAACCCACCAAAGTGGGCGTGGTCTTTAACCGATTTCGTTAATTTTTCTTCAAAACATTCCTTGTAGTAAAGGTAAACCAATTTGGTGAAGATACCAGGGGCCGAAACTGTTATTCCTTTTATAATATAATTCCTTGCAAAACTATTAATTTTGGACTTTTAATATATTTGGATCAAGATAAAAATTATTTTCGGTGAGTCCGATAGAACTAGCTAAACTCGGAATTTTAAAAATAAAAGTACGGAAATAAAAGTTAAATCCCGATTTTTATTTTTTATGGCCAAAATAAAAGTCCCGCTTGATAACAAAGAAACGGCTTATCCGAAATAAATTTTTTTTTAATTCGGATAAGCCGTTTCTTTGTTATCGAGCTTTTGTTTTGGCCTTAAAAAATAAAAGTCCGGATTTAACTTTTATTTCGGGACTTTTAAAAATAAATAGTAGTTCTATCGGACTAAAAAAATAAAAATACAGATTTTACTTTTATATGTGGACTTTTATGGAAAAAGTTCGAAAAATAAAAAGGATGCATGATTCGACAAGATATTGCTATAAGGATACCTGGGAACTCAAACATATTCAAGTAGGAACATTTTTTGACTCCGAAAAAAAAATTATTTTCGGTCCCTGGAAGATACAATATTTACTCAAGTTATCGTTGTTCGATACTGATGATTTTGGTATATGGAAGTCTATATCTATCTCGATTCCTTTATACCTGTACAACCAACCGTTATCCAGTTGTGAAGAAAGCTGTGTAGAAGTACGGCTGGGTATAAAAAGCATAGGGGAGAGAAAAAAAGGGAGGTAGAGAGTTAGACCGAGAAGAGGCGGGTGAATAGATAGAGAAAGTCCGAACAATGTAAGTCGGGTTTGATCATACCGCTGGGAGAAATATATCATGTTTGTCTAAATGTTTCCTTGGTTAGCCAGAGCTATTTAAAACAAATTTCTGATAAGCCAAGGTTTTGTCACCATCAGGAAAATCTACAAGCTTTGATTTGTTCGAGCATCGTTACCGTAAAACCTTTGCCGCTATATACATTATTTCACGCTAGCCACCTTTTTCTGCTCAATCGGCCCACCTCAACGTTTGTTTTACATAAATTTGTATTTGGTCTTGGGACCGTATACCGTCGATGCCGAGTTTTTGTATTACATGGCTCCCAGATACTCATCCGCAACTTTATGATATTGTACATGATCTTCAACTCTCATTTTCCATTTTCTCTCAGAAAAAGGGAATAACTCCTACCACAAACGGAATCATAGACCGCAGGCCTTATTTTTCTGCACGTTTCTTCATATTTCAGAAGAGCATAATTGTAGTATTTTTTATTATACTGAAAAAAAACAATCGACTCCATTTTGTAATATTGACCTCACTTGTCTTTCTTATTGCATCATGGTGCTTGCCGTACCCCATCTGTCGATTCGGCTGGTTATGTTATTGATGACACCACCCTGGTAAAGGTCGCCAAGTATCACTTCTATTATCTTCAGCTATTCGGCGAAGTGTTCGCATTCAAAGAAGGTGTGGCGTACATCCTCTAATTTTCCACAGTACTGGAAGTTCGGGTCTTCAGCCTGTCCTATTCTGTGAAGATATTTGTGGAAGTAACCGTGTCCGTTTAGAAATGGAGTCAGGTAAAAATCGATATCTCTGTGTAGTTGCCTTAATCATGGGCTCAGTTCCTAGTTTCCTGGTTCACATACTTACGGTGCAGCTGCTCCACTGTTCTTGACAGCGTCGAAGCAATTGTTTCGCGCACATGTATGGCAAAAGGCAGCTCTACTTGCTTCCCATCAGCTGTCGTGTATTCTTTTTGTTCCCTCAGCGAGAAGATCGGTATGATTTCCGCGACGACAAGGACAGCTTCAGCCGAGACCGTGCGGTAAACCGAAGTTATTCGTAGTGTCCCTCTGCCTTGAATCGTAGTGGGGGGCGATTCGATTATTGCAGCAGTTCATGGCGTCTGTCCAGATTTATGCACTGTATAAGAGTACAGAATCCGAGGCTGATGCAAGCAGCTTCCGTGCACATGGCTTTGGACCGTCTGTGTTTGCCATTAAACCATTTTCTATTATGTGCGCAACCATTTCACAGGCTCCTCGCATATTATCATTGAAGGTGAATTTATTATCTAGCTTCACCTCCAGATATTTCGTTAATGTGCGTGTTTTGATTGGCTGGTTTTCCTATATCATATTCTTATAGTGAGAATCCACCTCTGTGTAAGAATGACGATTTCTATTTCTGCTGTTGGTAACTGGAGACCGCGATCAATCGTGCGCCTATTTCCCGTACACATGACCTGTTTTAGTTTCAGCTGTATCAGCTCGCAGCTTGATGCCGTTATCAGAGCTTAAGAGCCTTTTATTTTTACCTTTCATTGATGTTAAATACCTGTTTCTCAGGTAATCCCCAAACATTTTTAGCAAATATTGCTGTACGTTGAACGTGGTTTCTAGTGCCTGAAGCATGTCGCCTCACCTGGCTAAATTAAAAGCATTTTTTGACGACGGAGGTGACCAGCAAGGCTGGTTCTGGCATGTGGCACGTTGTCTCGGCTTTTTTGACCACGTCTATCATTTCTGCTATGGCATCTATTGCAGAGTTTCGTCTCCTGAAACCATGCTCCCTCGAGAATGGGGTATACTTTTGGAATAAGAACTAGCCGTGCTGTATAAGTTCTGGGAAATTGTTTTTATCTAGCCTCTTTGCCTCCGCCTGCATGACGTCGGCCCTGTGGCTTTTTTAGGTTACATAATGCGCAAGAGAAATTTTAAACTATTCTTCTTGGGTAACGTGCCCATCATCCCTGGGTGGTTGCGTGGGAAAAAGAACGTCCACAATGTTTCTTATTTTGCTCTCGTCCATCAGCTGTTTTGGCGGATGGAACGTCCCCAATGCTATTTCATACCCTTGTCCCCAGGGGTCTCCATACACTTCCTGGCAAAGCACCTTCCAGTACGTAAGTATTCTTTGCTTAATGGCATCACAGAGAGCTTTATTCGCTCCTTTGGATGATATTCTACTATGCTGTTTGGTTCGTTGTCAAGTTGGATAAAAGAGTACAAATACAAATAAACGTAATCAAATTTTCATTTGTTCTTCAATAATCTATACATACAGAAATAAAAAAGTACAAACGCAAATGAAGGTTGCTGTTCTTAAAACGGTATCAAACATTTTAAAATTTCGATAAAAACGAAAAATTAATTTAAAAAAAATTTTTAAGTTAAACGGTTTTATTGAAAACAATACTTACATGAAGTAATAATAATACTAAAAGCTAGAAAATAATTAGGTAGGTCCTTGCTACTAGTCTTCACACTCCTCATCAATGTAGGGCGTTGATCAGATAATTAAATAAAAGCGTTGGGCGCGTGAAATTTCTAAAAAACGTGAGGCGTAGCATAACCTGATTAAAGCTCAGTTTGACGCGTCCAACGCTTTTATTTAATTGTCTGATCAACGCCTAGATTGATAAGGAGTGTGATGACTAGTACCTAGGACCTACCTAATTATTTTCTAGCGTTTCGTATTATTATTACTTCATGTAAGTATTGTTTTCAATAAAACCGTTTAACTTAAACATTTTTTTTATTATTTTATTTTCAAGTTTTTGGTCTTTATTTAATTGCCTATTATTTCTTATTCTATTTATTTCATTTAGTGACTCATTATTACAAAGACTCTTCCTGACAATTTGCTAAAATATAAGTCCTCAATACATAATCCTTCCAACGACTTTACTCGACTTTGCGCCACGTATGCTTGTCCCTCCTCCAACTCCAAAATATTTTAATGTCGCTTCTACCGGACTGTATGTAATATTGTTCCACTGTATGTAATATTTGTTCCACATATGGACCAAATCGGACCATATTTACGCTTTTTTTGAATATCTCGATCCTTGCGCCACCTAGCGGCATTTTTTTCGTAGGTCGCTTTCTATTCTTGTATGTATTATGTGTTCCAAATATGAGCCAAATCAGACCACAAATACGATTTTTGTGAATATCTCGATCCTTGCGCCAGCTAGCGGCGATTTTTTTTCATAGCTCGCCTTCTATTCTTGTATGTATTATGTGTTCCAAATACGAGCCAAATAGGACCCGAAATACATTTTTGTGAATATATCGATCCTTGCGCCACCTAGCGGCGATTTTTTTCTTATTATTGCATGTCATCGGATTTTGAACTATATTCCAAGTTTCAACCTTAGCTTATCGGGAAGTTACTTAAATTTCAATTACAAAATTCGTGCCAGCCAGCCACCAGCCATCCATCAACCAGCCTGTCAAGTCAAGCTAAATAAAACCGTTTAATAATAAAAAGAACAAATGCCGATGTAAATACAAACAATAAGGAAAATAGCCATAATAAACATACGCGTGTTTATCAACATGAATTCAGTGTGTCAGTAACTGTATGCCCAGACTCCAGGCCAAGAAAGAAGAAAAATAACTCACATGTGTGTTGGTATGGCCATTTTTATTTAAGTACCCGTAAATCCGTGTAAATTCATTTCATATCCGGTAAGGACATTACGCAGTGATGCACACTACTGTGTTTTTATTCTTCGAAGCAATTTTTCTTTATTTGTATTTGCTGTTGCTCATTTCTTTTTATTTTTTAGTTTCCAGCTAACGAAGGAAGAACAAATTTAATAAATATATTATGCGAGTAAAATGCCTGCAAAAAATCGTGCGATTAATCCCTAAGGAGAGCGGTCTGCGATTGATCCCTTTGTGCACATTGGGGTATAATTGATTCCCTCTAGTCCCTTTTGGGTATATTTGGCATCAGTCAGTTTGAAATTTATGTAGCCAATTACAAAACACAAAATAAAGAACAAACAGCAACGAAATGAATAAAATAAAAGACTAAATGTGACTGAATAGAATTATTTAAAAAAATGCGGAGCTCTATACCGAACATAAAATATAAGACCATATGTTCCATTATCGTAATATTTGTTTTGTTTTTATTATTCTACAACAGCAGTACGAAAAAATATTAAGAATATTGTATTGGAATTTAAACAATTTTAAAATACGTAAGAAATTCAGTATGGGTAGAAAGAGGACTTATCCGACAGTACCTAAAAAGACTTGTGTGACTCTGGCTGTAGAGGAACGAAGAGAATATGTCCGACACTACCAGCATGAATACAAAAAGGGCCTGTCGGACACTTCCCATAGGGGTACAAATATGAAGTTTCGAACAGTACCCGTATGGGTAAAAAAGTGCGGGTCGAACAGTACCCAAAAGAGTAAAAGAAGAAAAGTCGACACATTACAAAAAGGATCTGTCCGACAGAACACCGTAGGAATATAAAAAGACGAGTGCTACACTACCCATTCAGGTATAAACAGTTACAATTGGCCTCTCCATAGGACATGCTCAACCAAAAGGCACAACTGCAAACCATATAAAGAGAGAAGAACTTGCTAGACTCAGATTGCATTTTTTGCAGGGAAAATTCCCGTACGAGTAGAAAGAGAATTTGTCGGATAGTACCCATAGGAGAGCAAAGAGAATCTGTCCGACAGTACCCGCAGGGGTACAAAGAGGAAGCGTCGAACAGTACCCGTAAGGGCATAACGGAGAGTAGAAAAAGATCTGTCCGACAATACCCGTAGGGTTACAAAGAGGGCGTGTCGAACCATACCCACAGGGGTACAAAGGGGATGTATCGAACAGTACAAAAAGGATCTGCCGACAGTACCCGTAGGGGTATAAAGAAGACCAGTCCGACACTACCCGTTCAGGCATAAACAGGTACAATTGGCCTCTCCATAGGACATGCTCAAACAAAAGGGATCGCTCCAACCCATATAAAGACATCAGAACTGGCTTATAGTCGCATATGCTTTGCGACTCATTCCGATTCATCCTAGACTAATCGCATATTTTGCAGGTGTTTATACACATGTATGTATGTCTGTATGTATATGTGTATATATGTGAGTTTTGCAGCAACGCTCCATGAAATGACAAAAACATTAACAATAATGGTTATGATGAACACAAGTGAGAAAATTAACAGCAAAAACAAAATCAACAAATATTATTATGGCAATAATAACCTAGCAATATTCTAGTCGAGGCGGGTACGTACAAATGTATGTATGTTTGCGCTTTTGTTCATATATCTGCATTTATGTTAGGATAAATAAACTGCAGCTTGGCTTTTAATAAGCCGAACAATATTGCTGCAGGTCCTGTTGTATTCACTGCTCTTTTGCCAACTATTATTGTTATTGCTTACGTCGTTGTTTGTGACTATCTACATACATTGCTACTGGAGCTACTCTGCTGCTGCTGTTGTTGTTGCTGAACTTATTGTTTCGTTTTGACACTCGCTGTTGACTGTTCGTTTAATGATTTCACTTTGCAAGTGAAAAGGGCTAACGACCTAAGAACATTTGCAAAGAAAAAAGGTTGAAATGCAAACAAAAAACAACCAGGGGAAAAAACGAAACGAAAGCAGTATTCCAAAAAATAAAAACCAAGCATTTGGCCTGGTTCTTGTTTCGCTCCTTATATTAAAATTATGCTAGATTCAAAATAGATGGATGCAAATAAAAACCCAAGTTCCTCCACAATAATCTCTTTTTTGTATTTACTATTAGTTCAGAGCCCACAATAATTTCATAGAACTTTGGAAAACTGTACGATGTCCATCTGCATGTTATGTAAGTACAGCGACTACTATTTTCGCTTGAACCCCAGTGTTGTCCGATACAGCCTGCCAATCGATACCAGTATATGTTTAAAAACAATAGGGGAAATATTGAATACCATAAATCGTATTGGAAGAGGGGAAAATGCTCTAAAGCACACACTGTCTATCAGGAGAAGAGCAAAAGAATGGTTTGTTTTGTAACAACGTAGACAATCCAAATACGTATCGATCAGTACCATGATTGCGTGACAAAGTTCCAAAATTTAAGGGGGCGATTAAGACATTTTGTCAAGGTTCAGAATACAGGTCTAGATGTTGATATTCCCAGCTTTGTTGCAGAAAGCAAGAGTGAAAAACGGTTGTAGAAATATCTTAGAAATGAATCTGTGAGAGTTGCAATGAAACGAAACTGCTTGCCGAAATCTTGTAGGAAACGGCATTGACAGACCTTCATACCAAAAAAAAGCGAGATAGAGAACACCAGTCATCTGCACACGAAGGATTTACAGCCTTTTCGTTTGACCACTTTTACGATAAAAAAAAATCACATAATAATACATAACAAATTGCAGATTGATAGCATTATTCCATTCAGCATAGCATGCTTACAACAAAGGGCAAGTCATCAACCTTTTTTTGCCTGTTTTGCCTTTTTTTATGCGTTTTTTGAAGGTGGTCATGAATATAGAACAAATAGATATCGAAAGGAAACACCAGGATCCATTGATGGACTACAAAGGACCGTGTACAATTGCCGAAGCTTCAAACAATTCCTCACATACGAGCAATATATCGACAGTTCAACCAATTGAAGTCATCCGAGCTCAGAGAGGGAAGAAAGATCACCCCCGCAATGGGTGTCCATTGCTGGCTAGTGGCGGACTCTAGCGGCGGTGGGCAGAATATGGGGGCTAAAACACCCCCTCCCCCCGTTCGAACCTAAGTCATATGTGCAAGGTGGACTCGGTATCATACGGGGCCGAGGTTAAGTAGCATTGTTTGAACTACGCGAGCATTCACACTAAACGGCCTAACTGAGTGCGAACCACAGCACGGATCATGAGGGTTTTTAAGATTTCTTTATTGCCAAAAACAAATTGTCTACTGTGAATATTTTACCGAAATTGCATTTCGCTATTTTTTACAGACATTGAAAAGTACATTAAACTCACATTCTCTTATGAGTTAGGAAAGATCTGAAAGTTCGAATAAAAAAATAACTTAAAATGGCATAGAGGGCTCTTACTCCGTTAAAAAACTTAACAGCCATATTTGTCAGATTCGTCCTTACTTGTATAATCATCTATTTATATTTTTTAATAATATTACAAAAAAAACGTTAAAGTAAGCGCAGTAATTACTTTTCTGTTCGCCCAAATATTAAGAAAAAAAGAACGCCTATAACGCCGGCACATATGGCTCGTCTTAGCGCATCGAAACGCCTTTCATTACTTTCATTCGCTCTCTGCAGTGCGATGAGTTTTATGTCTGTTGGCAGGCAACTTGCTTTTCTATTAATACTATCTGATCACTAAAAATAAGATCTTTTAGTGGCGTTTATGCAAAATATTTGCATCTTACCGTTTGTCATTTTACGAGGTTGTAATAGTGGATAACACTTGCTCAATCGATGTAATTGCTTATTCTTCATCAGCTGTATACCAAGCATGCGCAACAGCAATCCATAACACGGACAAAAAATAAAATAAAAGTTCCCCGATGTCAATCTTGATACACAAATTACAAAATTTCAAAATCTTGTCCGAGTTGCCCCAAATAGATTTGGAGACAAAAAAGGGCAAACATTTTAAAAGAGTGCATAGTAAACAGGGCTAGGGGATCAAACCAGAAAGTACAGAAGTACAATTGAACTTACCCTTTCCTGAGAACTACACGATCTTTCTTCATGATGACGTCAAAGTTCAATGCGGTTGGGAATTTTTGAAAAATAAGCGCCTCTGGAGGGGACTTGATGTTTCCAGCCAATACTCTGCCAGGAGTAAACGATTGAAGAAAGAAAAATTGTTACACTTGCTGGCCTAAAGAGTATAAAGAATGATATCAGCCAGCCGTAACAATGAGACAGTGCTGAAAAAATTATATTTTTATTGGTGGATAACCATTGCAAAAAGGATCCATCTATTCCCAAGGAGTGCCCTCAAACAGGTTATTGAGCCTGGAAAATCATTAAATCAGCCACACCTCATTGTCTTTCAAATTTTTCCCAGCGTGAGACACCGTGCAAATATTTGACGACAGCTTCGGGACATCAGCGACAGCCAGGCAGAAGAGTTGTCCCTGTTTCGCTCTAAAGGTGCTTGAAGATTAGTGTGTTTGAGGTCAAATGTCTGAAAACATAGACGACCCATTGAAGAAATAATCGAATCTTTTCTATAAATCGAAGCCCCCCGGACGACGCGAATTTTGGAGATTTGGTCGATAGGAAGACGATTGTAACCAGCAAAAATAAGCTGGGGGTTTAACAGAAAGGTTTTTTAGACTTATTTGTAGTATGGTTGTTTATATCATTATCTCGAGTGTGCTGAAAATAAAAGAAGAACTTCATTCAGAAAATATGGCTTGTACTTATTAGTGAAGCTATTGTAATTTTTTGAATTTTTAGAAATAAATGTCATCGTTTAGTTTGTCATCGGTCACTTTTATATTCTTGTATACATGATTTTAAACACATGTCATGGAAGTACACAAAAATCAAAATTTTAACAATGAAAATGAGTTTAAGGATCGTTTTCCACCCTGGTATACTTCTCCCAACGGAATACTAGAGTGGGGGACCGCACCTCTACCTTGCTTCCATAGGCAGAGGTTCCGATAGAAGCTAAAACACTTTAGCTTGGCCGGTGAGCATAATCTTTCATTCGCATAAACAATGGCACTTAGACAGCGACAGCCGATGCGGTTTTAATTCGCTGGACATGTATGAGTGTCTGCGATATAGCCCGTTCGTAACCCGATCCATCTCCAAATTTTAAATCTTCTTACACGGTTACACGCTATCGCCGAAACGCCCAGTAGAAGGGGTCCATAAAAATCGTTCGGAACGACACCCTGACTCACTCAGAGGTTCGCACAATGTGTCAACACTTGCGACAATCATAGAGAAACAGCAATCCGCAACAGACGCTCTCATACTCGGGGCTTTTATGTCATGGGCCATGCTTATCTGCCCCAGGCATATCTAGCAACGGACGGGGTCGATTTTAAGTGACTATGTAGAGTGACTATGATGTTGCTAAACGTCGCCGCGAAGAGGGGACATTTACTTTTCAATTGCTTCCTACCTAGTCCTTTCAAGAAAAGTAGCCACGCTTATTTTGCAAGATTGATTTCTTGCGCCTAGCCGATTTCACAAGGTTGATGTTGTGTGCTAGAGTTGATGCTGAGTCCCAAAACACTGACCTATATACCAGTCGATACTTAAGTTGTCGTGGGCAGGGAGGAGGAGGGGACCAACGCCAATGTGGAAAGAGGAAAGCAAAAGGGGAAATCCTCAATGACCACCATGCTCAAAGCGCAACCTTAAATGGGTATTACACCCAATTTTTCACAAGAGCCACCACCCCATCTTTCGATTAACGGGCGGCACAAATTTGGTGGACCAGCCACCATAGAAAAAACGCTTTACCACAAAAACATGGAGCACGTTGGCGAAGGATAGGAAGATGTCAATGATTAGCTTAACGATGGAGCCCCTAGAGATAGAAATAACTCTCCGACAACAGAAATGGCAATGCCCATTCTGTACTTCCTACCTACAAAAACTTTCAATGGCACAAAAAAACAAAGTACTTGCAATGCAATAAGGCTTAAGGCATCGGGGAGCTTGATAGAGGGCCCTGTGTGGGCTCAGTAGCCTAGAGCTAACTAAATTATAGGGCCGAATAAAGTATTTGGCTACCCTGGCGAGCTTCGATAATGAAAGATCTGCGTCGCGCCCATCAAGAGCAATAAGTATCAGCTAGTAGCTGATTTATTTATTTTGCCATTTCTTATAACAAGCAAGTACTAATACAACAAAGTAAAGCAAATTAAAAATTAAAAGCTATTGACAAGAATATTATTAAAAACATAAATAACAGATTTCACGACACATCTTAACACATAAATGTTGTGTGGGCTTCTAATATCACATAGATAGACCTAAAAGACTCATTTAGGAAAAAGATTCACGTTCGGCAATAAGTTCCTCTAATAAAAAATACTCGACAGTACTTGATCAAAAAGTGTCCCTGAAAGGCAGGAAATAAGCGTTTAAAAAGACTATTCGCTCCGTCCGAAACCATACTATTTATACTCGGTTTCGGAGTCGTAACAGGGATAGAGGTCAAGGTTATAGGCCGATGAGTTGGCAAAAGAAGGATGCAGCCACTCCGATGAATCGACGATAGAGCTCTCAATCCGTTTTCGATAGAAAAAAATAACCGGAGTGAATATAAAAGGCCACAGGAACGTTGAATATCATCCTTGCAAGCAGGACCACGACAAAGCGAGGACAACAAAAGTCGCGTGCTTGGGCCCTTAGGAGTTGCACATATCACAGATGCCTCTACAATGTTTCTACAAGATGTCAGTGCAAACGAGCGTTAAGACTACACCAAAGGTGATCTGCATACATTACCTAAAAGAAATGAGCAAAACACTTAATCCCGTATCACTGCCTTTCTGGTAGTGCAACATAAGCGAAGCGAAAGCTGTCGGGCAGTAGAAGGGGTAAAATGGCGTGAGCACTTGTTTTTGCGGTCCTAAGCCCGCCGAGCGGTTAAGTTCCAGGCTACTAGACGCAGACGGAGTTGCCTAGAAGTCGAGCAGTAATTAAGCCAGGGACTTAAAGAAAGTCTGGTACTTGCCAAGAAGGAAGAAGAAGAAGGAAAGAACAGAAGAAGAAGAAAGAAGACAGACAGAAGAAATCTTTTCAAAGCTCTCAAAAGCTGCTTTGACGTCAGAACACAAAAATGTGGCCGCATATTGATAGTGCATATATTCGATCGACACTTAGATTTACTAAATCTGAAGCATCCACAATAATAATGCCCACTAAATTTTATGTCGGCCTTGCGGCTCAGTCTTTCACAGTTCAGTGCAATATGATAGACTTTCATGCGCCGATATATACAGGCTGATTGAGTCGGGCAGTTAGCGCGTCCTTTGCGGGACTTCCCTTCGTGTGAACTTGTTAGCAGTGCCACACACTTTAAATTGTAATTGGATTTAATGCATTCCCTTCGAAGCCCATAATTTTGCAAAGAAGCTGTGATGCAAAACGCCTTGCCTACTCTTCAGAGATTCGTGTTTATACTGTTTACGAAACGGTTGCTTTTTGTGTAGACAAAGTTCAAGCGGGCGAACAGATTGGGTGACTGCTCTTGGCCCACTAAAGATAATATGGTGGCGGAGAAGACTTTGCCTACATAGAGAAAATCATTATGAAAGTGATTTCGCCTACAAATACTAGCAGACTCTGAGTATTGAACTATGCGTTCCGTTATATACCAAGCAGGGTTTCTTTTAGAGTATAATGTGATAGCAACTGGTCCAATTAGTTACACAGTATGAAGATCGTCGTACTAACGTGCATCTGCCCTCACCTTGTAGATTGTGTATTGCACATGAGTCTCAGCCAATATAACTGACAATGGACTTCTATGGGATTCTAAGGGTTCAATTCAATGTTTAGAATCAATCCCCACTTAGTATAACCATTACTCACCTGCTCCCAATTTACACATGGCGTTGAGCTGCTAACTGTATTTATTTTCGATTGCTAGGTGGTGAATTCTCTAACATCGAAATTTTCCTAGTGTGATAATTATGTGTTTTTATTGTCGAGCTACCGGCAAAAATAAGGATTCTGATTTAGTAGGCGGTCCAGTCTTCCTCAATGTCGTGAAAGCCCATGAAAATAATGTAAATTAATATAAAAAATTTCAGCCCCACGGAAACCGCCGTCATTACTTTAGCCATGAATTAGTGCCAGTTCACACTCGCTTTAAGTGATATTCCATGACAAATTTCAGTCTAAGCTCCCTTTGTAGGCCTCATTCACGGTTCGCGGTAAGCCCCACTTCAGATGCTGAAGGCATTCAATCCAAAGCGGAATGGTGTCAGGATAGAGTATATTGTGTGGAGTGCATCGAGGATTAGCTCGGCACATGCTTATTAGTAACCGATGAGGATGTCAAAGAAACGAGGAATACAAGTAAGGGGAGTAACTCACAGCAGAAGCTCACCCGCGGTAAGCACACGGCTCCATCTTAAGTTAACCGAATACCACTCGGGGACTTTGGTTCGAACAAGTCGCGCGTCAAATCCAGGCCCACGCCTATGCCGATCGTGCGCACAGGCTACGCACGGAGTGGGCGTGCCGTCCACTGCGCTCGTCTTATCGTCTTCGCTCCCACCCCCCGTATCGCACTGTTCCCCGCCGCAACTCGCTCACGGAGGTGGCTCGGAACTCTCGCAGGCGACGTCGCCCCTCCAGGCGGCACCTATAACGGCGAATCGGCTCGAGGTGTCCTAGCTTTCCCCGAATGTTGCACTACATCGCGTCATGTGAAACAGCACTCCGAATCTGTACTCAACAAAGTGCCAAACCACGTGCATTTTATAAGCCCAGGTAGCCAATCAATACAGCACAGATAATACTTACTATAGCGTACGAGAGTCACATTTATCAC
>JARSSU010047818.1:0-31849 GCA_029619165.1 Eurosta solidaginis
GTCCCTACGTTTTTGTTAATATTTTGCCAGTAAAGCTTTGCAACGCTCAGCTGATCTAGATGGTCTAAAAATCTTCTCTCTTACAGCGTTCGTGAAAGGGACTAAAGAAGGCCAACCAAGGTTTTCATCCCTGCCTCGATAGACGCTCAAATGTACCTCCTCGAACCATAACTGACCAAGTGATTACGCTTTGCCAGGACCAAAGGGCGTTTAAAACAAACCTATATGAACAATTGTCAATTATTTTTGTCCGTCATTGTGAAAAATATTCATGATTTATAACGCAGTTGTTGTATTACAAAGATATAAGGCATAACTTCATATTATGCCTATCAGTCGTATCGGCCATTGTATCATTTAATGAGCAAAGTCAGAAAAGACACTAATTTAGTCTTAGTTTAAGCGCAAGCTCTATGTACCTATTGTCATGACAAGCGATGAGTTTAACATTTCCCTGAAACCATCCAGAGTCGGTACAACAAGGGTTTGCTTCAGAATTTTCCTTCTTGCAAACATGTTCAAATTTGTACATAGCGGTAGTTAGAATAGATCTGGACGTTCATTTATTTTCACCTTCAATCTTAGAACCAACCAACCGTTTCTTATAAATTTTCACTGACAACGAGCAATCCAAAAATCTTCAGCATTCACTCCCATCTTGCAATATTTCATTTTAATTCATTCTATAATGTATTTGCAAGTGGTGAATCTATCAACAGCGGATATCCACTGTAGGGCGCACGATACATCATTTTTACTGCTGCACGGCATACTCGAACGCGCAGCAACTACTATTCATTCGCAATGCAAACTCACGAGTCGTTGGAGTGAGTTATGCAACTAGAAAATACACTCGAATGTACGCATGAAAAAAAAACTATAAGAAAAGTATTGTGGCTAAGCAGCTGTTGCAAAATGCTAAGAAATGTGTTAGAAATTGTGCTTTAGCTGCATTCACTTCATCATTACTTTCAATGTTTTGTTGCGCTTAACTCGAAGTCACTGAAGCATTAAGAACACTCGGTCAATTTTTGCATTGAGAATTGTTGCAAAGTGAATAAAATTTATGTACTTTCTAAAAATAAGTATATTGGTAGGGGAAAATTATAATAAAGAAAAAAATGTAGATATACTTATCTTAATACCCAATAGATTTATCTTCTGACTTGTTTTGCTTTGGTTGCATTTCGCACATTCTTTGAGTTACAAGGTCCGTTAAGAATGGGTGGTAGTAACTATGCCTAAACCATTGTAAGCAAATGAGCACATACTCTTTTGTGTCTCATAGAATTATTTTCATTTACATACATTCTACTGCAGTTGGTGGTGAGACCCGTGAGAGAATGATTAATTGGGAGTGTAATACTACATTTGTATACATCATTAATTGGCGTGCTTAATCGCCCAGCGATTTTGCCGTTACGCCAATCATTCCTGCTTCGCGAATCCAATCAGTAGTCATGGGAGATAAATTCGTCTGTAACCAGTCTCTCGCAAACTCTGTCGATGTTTTCCCTCTTCCACTGCATATCTGAACTGGCCTTAGACTTTATTTATATCGCGACAGACTACTCTGGTGGAGCTTTTTTATAGATTTTTTTCTTTTTTGTCTTTCGTGAAGGAGTATATGCTTTATATACTGAGTGGATATTTTAAGCCTCGCGAGACTCTCCGAATATTGCACTCCCTTCTTCCTTGTAGAGCTACCTACTGAAATCGTATCCCCAGCTCTTTTGACAGCTCTGCGGATGTGTGACGAGATGGCGACTTATCTCAGGTATTTCGTGAATTTCGTATTCTATTTGCTGGCCCCAACTGTCAGATAATGATAGTGGGGATCCACATCTTCGTAAGTGGACGATTTACGTTTATGGAGTTGGCAGCTGAAGACCATTCATCCATCACATCTAACATATTTATACTGCGCATGAAAACAGCTCGCAGCAAGATGTCAGCCTGCCACGTCGCGAAACACATAAAATTATTTGTACCTTTTCAGTTTTAGACAGAAAATTAGAATGAAATTAAAATTTTCATGTCAAAAGTTTAATTTCAAGTTCAGAAAACTTCAATGAAATTTAGAAACTGAATAGCTACATGAATTTTCAGAATTTATAATAAAACTTAGCATATCCAGCGGACGTTGTTTGGCACTAAACTTGGCTCTATAGCATAGCTCCTTAGAAGTTTTACCCCTTAATTCTCCCTCCCCTCTCTCCTCTGTAACTTCGAAGTCTGCAGTTGAGTAACCAACTTCAATTCAACTAGACAAAATTTTAGTAACAATGATCAAGCAGCAAGTATGTCGCAGCATGTTTTAATAAATAAAACAATTTCTTTTTGAAGTATTCACAACATAAAAATCAAGCATGAAATATTTATTTTTATTTGCAATATAAACCCCAATTGTAAAACACACCTAGATTGCGGCAGCAAAAAGGAAACTAGGACATTTTACAATCTATCACTTGCACTTTGCATGCATAAAGAATGAGCTAATATAGCAAAGCATAAAATGAAAAAGAAAAGAAAAACCGGATGCAAACTAGAAATGGTAAAAAAAATAAAAAGGAATAAGTTTATGATAAAACAATGCAAGAGAAATAAGTTTATATTGAAGTAATAAAAAAAGTTGCAACTGCAACAAAAAAAAAGTTGCTTATTTCCATATTGCTACAGTTTGTTTCCTTGTTTTTGCATTATTTCTACTTACCGTATACATTTTTTCTAGCCATAGATCTAAAGCGTTTTGCATACCTTGCTAAAGTTGCATTACACATTTTCTGCCACTGCTATTTTGCATACATCAAGAATTTCCATACTGATTTGTGCAAACTAGCACCATTTTTGCTGTTTTGATATTTTGTGGTGAGCAATAATATAACTGTTTTTTTTGGTCTTTCTATTCTTTTTTTCCTTCTTTTATATATGCGGTGACCATTTATGATGCATAAGTTAGATATGAGATCTGTGTTTAACCTCAAGCAGCACAGAGTTGTTCTGGCTTAACTTTGGTCATCCTCTTTTTTTCTATCCTTATTCAGTCCCGTCTCTGCATCCGTCTTTTCCATCCCTTCTTTTCTCTCTAGCTCCCTCCGCTTCTTTCTCCCCGCTTTCTCCATCTTCCTCTAACTCCACTCTTTTTTCAGTCTCTCCCCTCCTCCTCTCGTTTTTCTTCTCTGTAATTCTTTTTATTCGTCTCCATCCTTTAAACCCAGCCTAGTCCCAGAGGGTTTTAATTATTTTTGAGTGCGGTTTCAAAACAAACACAAATATTTTGTCAAAAAAAATTAAGGGGTACAATTTTGTGCTATGATAATAGATAAAATCCGATTCTATGATCTGCTCAATACGCTTATGAATTCTGAGGATCGGTCGAGCCGGTTCGCAGGAGTTCAACCACAAACACTGTGACACGAGAATTTCGTATATAAGATAAAACAAGGACTATAGTAAAACAGACGAAGACTTAGAACATATTCCATTAAATGATAGCCTAACTTGAAACCCGAATGCAAAGAAAGTGGGTACGTGCAAAAAACCTCCCACGATCACTAGAAAAAGTGAAGTATCCACAAACTCCTCCAAATACATGTTAATAGCCTTTAGGTAGAAATCGCAGCAAGCTAAAGTCAAACATAGTCAAGTTGAAGATAAGTCAAAATCAAATCAAAATCACTCAAGTCAAACCCAAGTCAAAGTCAAACCAAATCCAGTCAATGTCAAACCAAGTCAAATCAATTCAAGGTCAAACCAAAGTCAAGTCAACTCTAGGCAAAGTCAAGTTAAAGTCAAGCAAAGGCAAGTCAAAGTCAGGTAAAAATCCAACCAGTGTCAAATTGAAGTCAAGTCAAAGTCAACCAGAGTCAAATTTAACTAAGCAAGTTAAATTTAAGTCAAAGTCAATTCAAAGTTAGTCAAAGTCAATTCAAAGGCAAGTCAAATTCAAGCTAAAGTTAGACGACAGTCATCCTACTCTAAGCTTGGAAACTGACAGTTCAGCAAGCTTTGGCCATGATCATTTGTGTTAGAGGTGTTCGTTTCACATTACAATTCAAAATATAGTTGGGGTCATCTGGGGACACTTTAAATGCAGCACATACTGTACATAAGTAGGGCTTGATTCCGGATAAGTCACCTGTTACAATTTCTTGATCGGAGTTCATTTAAAGTGACAAAACGTATTGAAGTCTGGGAAGAGGTATAGGAGGTATAACTGGCAGAATTTATCGAAAGTGTGTAGATGAGGATGACAATAAATACCTTTTTCCTGAAATTGATATAAGTTCAACGGAGTTTTCCGAAGTGGTCGTAAGCCAAATGAGGTATATTGGCCTTATGACTATTCGAAGTGATCGTAATGCCAGTTGAACTTATGTCGAAGTGGTCACAAGGCAATTGACCTTGTGCCAGTTGACTTTATATCACCCCACCAGTATTTTACACCTTCTGCAATGCAAGGGGGTGGTACAGTTGTGGGCTCGTTTTCATCAATTCTACTTAACTATTGAGGCAATCGTCGCCATTTGCTTAAACAGACAATATCACAATTAGCAAACCGAATCGAGTGTAACTTTTTCGACATGCAAATGATAGATCACAAGTCACAACTATTTGATGATTTCGTCGTGTAAAAATGCCGGGAAAGAAAGTAAATGACTAGAAAAAATTAAGGAAAATCAGAATGTTCACAACTAACTGAGTGACATGCCCATAATATTAGAAAATCAAAGTAAATTTCTTTTCGAAGCTATAGGTAAATTTTATGAGCGAATTGCCCGAAATCATAAAGTTTATCCTGGCCAAATCGAGTATACTTAATCGTTAATTAAGCAAAGAATTGGCAGCTGCCGTATATTGCTTTAGTTTTTTAGCCACTGAGGTACAAAATGCCAATGAATGAAATTACCGGCAATACCCTTTAGTGCTAAAAAATAGAACAAATACCGTTTAGCATAATCGTGAAGTTTCCAGCTATAAGTTTTAAATTTATTGCACGTTTTCAAAGTTCTGTTTATTCCTTTGAGAGCAATACCCAATTAACTGATTATACAAAGTAAATGTTTGAGTGCCTTGCCCATAGATTTTTAATGCATTTTCATGGGTGGGCGTATGTACATATGTATGTGTGTATGTCTACATTCAACTATATTTATTTATAGTCATGTCTGTGTTTGTTTTTTGCTATTGCTGATAGGGGCGGCACGAATTTGTGTGCTCGTTTTCAGCTAGTTTTGCTATTTTTAGTCGCCTAATGTGAGTGAAATTTGTGTTGGTGAGTGAAAAAATATTTAGTCATCAACAGCTGCATCCGGTGCGCCCAGTTATCAATTTAGCAGAAGTAAACACCCCACACACCACACATACATACATATATACAATATTGAGTAAGCCACATATCAGCAACATTTTAACCAACCAACCAACCATTCATCAATTCCCTAGACAAATTCAAACGAACGTTTAACGGTCTAACAAACAAGTCTGTAACTGTGTTTGTAGCTGTGTATGTACATATTTTTGAATGTATGTAAATGGGAATATTGCTGTGCATCTGTTGCTGTGACTATTTTGTTGCTAAACTGATTTCTGTCATTTGATTGCGATTTCATTTATTTTGCCTGCTATTTTCAATATCTTCCATTATTGCACTCTCTATTTGCAGTTTTCTCTATTTGCATTGGAAATTGATTTTTAATTTGTTGTTCATTTGTATATTTTTCTTTCTTGTCTTGCTTTTTTCATTTGCTCCAAAGTAAAATGTTTTCGACTTCAATATCCGTTGCCTGCTATCATTACAAACGAAATTAAAAGCTCATGCATAAAACAACAAAAAATATTGGCATTTGCTCACTAGTTTTCAGCAAATGTGCTTCGATTTGCTTTGGCTTGTTGCTTCGTTAAATTTTTTTGCAAATGCTTCACTTATGTATGGAGGATAACATACAAATAACAAAATTTGGCTTAATGCTCTAAAAACGATTTTGTTGCATTTTTTTAAATTTCTTGTGAGTTAATAAAAAATGCAATAAATGTGCTGTTAGTATCTTTGTAATACTTTTTTGGGAAAAAGCTTGTAGATACAATATAATATATAGGAATATATACAGGTTACTGGATGCCTATTGAGAGCTCCTCTCTGAGTACTGAAATGATTTGGGCGTGTGATTCCAAGCCACGCCCTTTCCAAGCTCCCAGATAACACAGCCCAATTGTTGTGCTAGCATAAACATTAGCTCCTCGAAATCACGCCCGTTCCGACAGCATTAATAACACGGTGCTACAAAATCACAACACTTTTGAAGTGACCTAGTGTACGTTGTAGGCCTTGACGAGTACATCATGAAAATGTGTTTCAAAATTGTCTAACACCCCCAAACTTTCAAGTTATTGTCCAAAAACAGTTTTTCGTCTACTGCGCGCACTCTATCATAACGACGCACATAGAGGTATTTGAGTAATCTGGGCGGCCAAAATTATTTTTTGGCTTTAAATAGTTTAATTATGTTACTCATGGTGATTTCAGTTATAAAAAAGTCTACGGACATTTTAGTATAATAATTGTTCTAGTATAATAATGTACAACTTACAAGCTGATCGCAACGTTTCGCTGATTTTTGGAATTTATTTTTATATGCCTGGCATCGAGAATTCTAAAATAATTTATTAACTTAACTTTTCCTTTACTTTTGATAAGCTTTCTCTAAATGCCTTCTTGTATTTCGTCGTTCGAAGTGGTGACGAAACTATTCCCTTAAGTACTGATGCAGCATCTCTTTTTCCTTGCTCACCCAAATTGGTTGAGCAGCGAATGTAGCACTTCCAAATTATTATTTCTTCTTATTCCCCTCTGTCTTTCTCCTCTTGCTCCTCTCGCTGGAGGCGGAAAAAATAACTGTGGTCGTCCTCTAGATGACTTTTTAACTTTGGGTAAGATGAACGTTCCCGTGTCCCCGTGTTCTAAGGGGGGGCCGCCCCTCGGCAGTGTTTGGCAAGCGCTTCGGGTGTATTTCTGCCATGAAAAGCTCTCTGTGAAAACTCATCTGCCTTGCAGATGCCGTTCGGAATCGGCATAAAACATGTAGGTCCCGTCCGGCCAATTTGTAGGGAAAAATCAAGATGAGCACGACGCAAATTGAAAGAGAAGCTCGGCCTTAGATCTCTTCGGAGGTTATCGCGCCTTACATTTATTTATTTTTTTAAGATGAACGTTCCGCTTAGCCACAGTTTGTTTTTCATCACAAAAACTTCCTCTTTGTTTTGCGAGTTCACCCATTTGGTCTTTATCTTGATTTCAAACGACGTATATCTCCTTCGAGTTTCACGGTATATTTTTTTGAATAAGGTCCGAAGCTTAGAAGGTATTTGTTCAAACTGTTTAATTTCTCGTTAATACTTTCCACATCTGATTCTTTCATGTGATTGAATAATTCGTTACGGGTGATTACTCGACCAGAGAAACCTTAATTAAAAAAAATCTTAATACAGCTATATACAGAACATACAAAAAAAAATGTTAGTCATCGATTGTAGTTTTTGGGGTACATTGGCCAAATATATCTAGGATTCGGTATCAGCACATTGATTCACCAAACAAGATCAAATTCTACAATTTCGTTTCTAAACATGAGATTAACGTCCAAACTGAGTTTCATAAAAATCAGACATCTTTTAATATAACCGCCCACAAGAGTAGGTGGGCGTGGCACGGTACCAATCATCACCATATTGCATATATATTCTTTTTATGCTACAACAAGATCACGCGCCGAATTCCAACAAAATTGGAGTACGTTTACTATTTTTTATTGCTCACCCTATGGAGATGGCACCACTGTGCAACGCTCAAAATTACCAATTTTTTTCAAAGAGCGGGAATAAGCGGAACCAAACTTTCCACTATTTAAAATACCAAAAAATATGCTTTCTAAACAAATTGGAATCTATGCGGGGCAAAGCCCCAATACATCACTTTTTAAAAATTGTATTACGAAGGCGTTAAAGACTATATAAATCTTAAAATACATAAATATTATACACACTTACCTGTTTCATAAGAATCCATGGCTTCTTTTTTTTTAAACTTCACTGAAACCCGTAAAAATATCAATTGATAATGTATATACTCTAAGAACGTGAAAAACTGCCGCAAGATACGCACGAATGGTCCAACTTTGAGTGGATGCCCACACTAGGCATTTGAATTATGAAAATAAATAATTATTGATTCCAATACGCTAGAGTATTAGCCTACTAAATATATTTTTTTTTATTTGCTGCGTTTTGAAAAATAGATTTTTGGCCTCCCAGATTGCTCAAATACCTCTATGTGCGTCGTCATGTTTTAACCGATTTTCGATTGCTTTACGGTTTTGGATAGAAGAAGATTCAAGCTTTAAGCCGATATATATTTGTTTATACTTTATACGAAAAATTGGGACATTTTCCAAAGGTTATCTAAGATTTACCCATTTTTTCCCGTTTTTCATAGTCTGACGTCTTTATTATATAACATGTCATAAAAATAACGAAATCACTGCCGAAGGGCGGCCCTGCTTAGAAAATTTGTTCCTAATTGAAAAAACTTGTTTCTAAATTTTTGAGCTTGCTTTGTTCGGGAACCGAAGTCAGTATCTTCCGTGTAAGGCGGAGCACACGACGGCGGTCACTTCGTTTATACCGATGTGGGCAATTAAATAGCGCCAGCAAGCCTACTTATAAATTTCCCAGGCCTAAATAGCTATTTCAGTTTCAGTTTTCGTTTTTTATTTTGCAAGAGTAAGCTAACACAAATTAAAATACTAGTTCAACAATATCTAATATTAATAGGAATTTAAACTTAAATGCTCACTTCAGTGAAGCTGTTCCAGTGGACTCTTAAATAAAGCCAATACAAATACATTTTTCCAAAGTAGAATTCTTAAAGTTTCTTTTAATATTTCGTTGGAAATCCACGTTGTTCCAAAACTTCACAGCATCTACGCTGCATGGAATTAATTAAAGAGCGGCATCTTTCCACAGGTATAGCATACCAATGCTCCTTCACCTTTTCAAAAAGTTCGTCTAAATTCTTGCATTTCTCTTGGTTTACTGCCCTCTTCAAGTGCGCCCACAAATGCTCAATGGGGTTTTAAATCAGCACTATTTGATGCCCACTCAAGCACGTTAATGCTATTGTCCTCAAAAAACTACTTGGTTATCCTGGCCGTGTGCTTCGGATCTGAATCTTGTTGGAATTTCCAAATAACTGGCATGTTTTCTTCGGCCCAAGGCAGCATAACATCTCTAAGTATTTCTACGTAAAGAGGGGCAGTCAAAGTTTCGCGGATTCTGTGGATCGGCCCTACGCCATTCCAAGAAAAACATCCCCAAATTTTTATGTTTCCCCCACCGTGCTTTACAACGGTTGATGTGTACTTTGGGGTTAAATTGGGAGCGTGGGGGCCGCCGAACATATAGTTTTGCACTGGGAGATATCCTATCTATTTTAGATTCGTCGCTCCATAGCACAAACTTCCACTGATTTGCTGTTCAGTTGGCATGTGAGCGCGCAAACTCTACTCGTCTTCTTCTTTGAGCTGGAGTAGTTAAAGGGCGCTTACGTGCCACTCTTCCAAAAAGACCTGCTTCATCCAAACGACGCCGGATCGTTCGACTAGATATTGGAACTGCGAGCTCTTTAGATATTTCTCGGCTAATATCAGAGGAAGTCAGTCAGATTTTGACAGTCGCACTATCTTGAGATCAGTATATGCCTTGGAATGGCATCAGTTGCTTTATTTTCTTAAAATATTTTAGGGCGTTCTCTCCCATCTTTTTGGAACAACCTAAACGTGAAGCAATTCCCCTTTGACAGTTTCCACCTTTGCTACTGTTCGCTGGCTTGGAGTACAATGTTTTGACCTCCCCATCGTACCAAAACGTCAGACTATGAAATTCAACGGCTATAATATTTTATTTTTTGTTGCTCTTCTCTACTTACTTGAATGAAGAATTTTAACTGTTTTTGTGTACTTAGAATTTTATAATTTTCGAAAAGGCTCTATCTAGTTTTCTAAGCAACAATGCACTAACCAACGTTTTTTTTTATTTAAGTTCAAGTAAAACCATCGAAATATTTTCAATCAAACGGTATCTCACTCAACAACTCACAAACTCTACAAAAGTGAAACAATTTTCCGTTATCTAAGAGAAAAGAATGAAAACGTTAAGAGAGACGAATAAAGTGTAAGTTGGATATATTTAGTTGACCACACTGTAACAGTCCCTTATTAGGCCCCACTCTTCCCTCGAATACTATAGATATAACAGATTGTTAGAGTTGACACAGGAAAAATCCAGATTTCGATGCAACGGAATGCAAAGGCCGCAGATGATATAAAAGTGTTACCATTGCTCGGCATCGCAGTGTATTCTGTCAACTTAGTGAGGAGTATATATATTATTTAATAAACAAAACGGTTAAAAATCAGTCGTAAACAATTATATATCAACTATGTACGCAATTGCCTGAATATATAGAACTTTCAATCAGGGGACAAGGATGATATATTATGTACTATTATGGTTTGGGGAGTGTATCTAACGTTACAAGAAGAAAAAGAAGGAGTGATAGATTCATCACTTCCTCTCCCGTGGTCAGGGCTGCAGGCAAACCAACGTCGATCTCCTGATTGGTGGCCTAAGCGCTAATCTTATCTAAGACCTTATAATTTCGTACACGATGTGCTACCTTTGGTTAGTTTCCATCTGAGAGCCATTTGTGCTTTAGACAAGCTAAAGTTTCAGTTTCAAGTATGTAGTTGATTTACGTTAGGGGCATTCCATGGTGACGAGTATGACACTCTGACTTTAGTTTTACTCTTACTTTAAGTAATTTACCTATAACTTATAATTACAGGAGTAGTGAAATCGTACAACTTATAGATTAATAATCTTTACTATATATAAATTTAAGACCCTAACATGGTTAAAGCAAAATGGTCTTTCTACTGGGAGAATTTTCCTAATTCAAACAGCTTCCGCATATCATACACATATTTAGCAAGCGAAGCTCTGGAGACTGCACGTTCTTCATGGAATTAAAAGAGCGGGGACGTTATGGCCCAGACGGTTCAATGTGGTCATGTGATTTATTATTAGCTTCGAGTGCTTATATCTGGCATTGAAACATGAAAATGCACTTTTTGCTTCCTGGAACAATTAGAAATATGTCAATCATAAAATTACTAATAAATACACAATAAAATTAGAGCTTCAAATTTTATATCGCCTAGTCAACTATGAATGTGTGACAAACCAACACTTGATAAATAAATTAAACCAATTTTTAAAATCAATATATATGGTATTGAAATTGACAGCAAACATGTTATAGCTACTCATAGATGCCACTTCGAACTGAGCAAGCTCAAGCTTCAAAACAAATACAAACGTAGAACATACATGCAACCCTACTTCAAAATAAACCGTAAACAATTTGCAGAGCATAAAGTGATGAGAAATAGCGATGTTGCGGGCTGCTGCCGACTGGTGAGGCAAGAGGCTGCTGACTGGCGGCTGGTGTATGAGTTTACCTGTCAAGCCATTGAGGACGCGTATCAATAAATATGTCCATAGATATTCATAACAAATGGTATCGTAAGTGGAGTTGTAGACATAACTACATGGTAGTTTGGGTTTCTGTACGCAACTCTTCGTTATACTGACATTCATAAGCATGTAAATATGTATGCATATGTTGCTATGCATCGTTCATAGTCTGACTACCTACTAGAGGTTTACGCAGATCACTTTATCGGCCGGTGTTCTTACTTAAAAAGCTTAATTTTTTATTTAAAAAAAATAATATTTAGGAAGGATTTTGTTTGTATGTATTTAAGGAAATCACCGTTATGGGCATTTCGGAAAGATCCGGGGTTTTTGCCTCAAAATCTCGCAGGTCGTTCAAAAATTTGAGGAGTAGCTCCTTGCGGAGGGATTGTCCCTCGTTCACTTACTTCAGAGAGGCTTCGAACCTAACCCCGGTCTTTGGAATTGGTACTGCTACGTCTGCTGAAAAGAAATAGATATACATAAAATGGTCACGCTTTTGTCTGTATATCTCGTGCAAAGCGTAGTTTCACCCAGGGTTAACTCCTAATAATCGTCGTGAACATAATTTATTTAAATCATTTGTGGCTCCTTGGCGGTCACGCACAAAGGCGACTTACGTTTGCTATTAATGGTCTATTAATACTCATGACTCTCGTGGCACAGGGCGCCTCCAGTTTTTTCGGGTGTTTTTAAGAGCTACAATTCCCGATATGCGAACAGCAGCAATCCCGACCACCAGTCGAATCGCGCCTCCTAACCCTCACACCATATGCCAGCACAGAAGCTATAGGACTGCGACTTCGAACTCATACATTCGTCGATGTCACTCTCCTTGAAGCTCTAGGTGTAGCTCCGAAGACTTTCTAATGGATATTTTTGTCGCGCTATGCTGCCGAGCTACACCAGAGAAACACCTTGAAATGTTAGGAAGTGACTATTCGGCCAAGGATGCCGCCCTCGAAATCATAAGCAGTCTAAGTGATGTCATTGCGTAACTCATGGGTGAAAATCGTATAATCCTCGTAGCATCTACATAATTAAAATTTACAAGGACCCTGGATAAAATTTTTAAAATGTAGACAAAAGTTTGCACACGTTTATGTTCACAACATGGATTCCAATAGTCTTCTTTAAATCAGAACGATATTTAAGAATGAAAGTCGACCGATTTATGTGGTCCTACGTATTCACATTTGTAAAAGGAGCCGTAACGTGTAGGTGATATTTAAACTTGGTTGATAGACTATAATCAATGTGATTAACTCCAAGGGTCTAGTTTTGAATAGGGCCACCAACTTAGGAAATGTCAAACCGGGAGACTTGGGTGTTGAAGGATGAAGTGTGGAAATCAAAATTTACATTTCAGACGCTATTGTATAGTTTTGAAAATTAACAACAGATGGTGAATGTAAGCCCAAGTGATTTTTCAAAGCCTTCTCATACGTACATATATCCTCATCTTAAGTATGAGATAAGAATCATTTCAAAGGAGTGTTTATGCTCCTAGAGCCTACTGAAAGATTTTGAATCACTGATTTCGCTTATTCTTTCAGCCAATCGCGATATAAAATTAAAAAAAAATCGGCACTTTTTTGGGTAATTTGCTTTTTTTAACAACTTGAGGACAATTTGAAAATATGTTCGCCTTGGGATATTTTATTTCAATTCATTGTTCATTATTAATTTTTGAAAAAAATATGCAAAGTGAGCATACAAACTTATTATATAACTTTTATTTTAGTGATTTGTTTTAATAACTTGGTGAATTGGGTGATGTCATGTCCGTGTTTACGTGACATCGAAAGCCCCCGTTTTTCAAAATAACTTTTGAACAGTTAGAAGGAGTTAAATTTCGCAATTAGTTTCTTATAACTGGCAGTGATGCGCATCCGTTGATGCCACTTTCGACCATATCCGACCGATTTATCGACATGCACAATAAATTACATAAACAGTATTAAACGAGTAGAAAATATAGTAATGCGCCGACCGCCGCCGCCGCCGCCGCCGCACCGCCACCGCGCCGATAATTTTGATATTCGGCGGCTGCGTATATCTCTACTACCTACAGCCAATAGCCAGCGGTATCGACCTAGTCATATGTGACCTCAATTTGTTGATTATGAATATTGATGGCGTTGGCGATGGGTGCTGCTGTTCAGCATATGGATGATAATGATTACGATGATAATGCCGTTGCTCGGAGTAGTGTATGGTTGAATTTGTGTTGTTCTTGTCGTCTATTTTCTCAATTGCTACCTGTATACGCTTTGTTTATCTACGAGCAGCCGTTGGCGTTGGCGACTGTGTTTAAGGCGCCTAAAAACCTGCTATATATTTTATCTATTTATAATAGCGTTTGTACTACATTTGAGTGCGTTTGACTACAGAAACGGCAATCACTTACGGTTGGTGCAACATTTCATGTGTGCGCACATACACAAACACACACGTACATACTACATGGCCCAGCGGATTAGAATATACCCGCGGCAGGTATGCCTGTCGTAAGAGGCGACTAAAATACCGGATTCAAGGGGTTTGTGTAGCGCAGCCTTTTCAGGTTGCCAGCGCAATACAGAGCTTCTCCAAAGCCAATTATCAACCTCACCTATCCGTGACGAATCCTGTTTCATTAACAGCCGAGGCTCTGGCGACCCCGAACTCCTCATGGATCTAGGGGGTGGGAGGGCGTTATGGCCAAGAAGGTCGCATGTCGGGATTGGTACCGGAACGTACCGGATCTGCATCCGGCAAAGGACCGTCAACTCGATAACACTCCCCAATGCCTTCGGGGGGGTACCTATCGCTACAACAACAACAACAACTTGGAATCCTGCACGAGTACTTTAGGCACCATGTGAACATGTTAACATTACAGATGATACCACGATGCCATTGGTGCATCTTCATGGTACTGAGGTCGCGTTGTATCATGTGGCCGTTTATCGTACAATGCATAAATCGGCGTTGCCAAAAAAAAAGAAATAATTGTGTTATTATTTATTGTCTACAAAATCTATTTGGCATTAAATTTTTTTTTAAATATAAAAATAAGGACTAATATTTTGCGAAGTTTTGCTAACTTTTTCTTCCTTTTTCCAGGAACTTTATAGCTATTAAAAATTACATATGTATTTAATTAGCGAGACACGCTCATATTGTTTTATACAATTGTTTTTGTTATTGATGTTAGAGAAAAATTACAAAGTTTAAAAACGGAGATGGCTACTAGGACATGTTTCCGGATTTCATTTCTTCATCAGCTAGCTTCTCGGGAGTTGAATATTGAACTCGAAATCTACAACATTCATACTTTATACTAGTGTATAGGCAGATGCCTTTATACACTCAGCCATATGAATGCCCCGCTGCTCGCTTTGCAAATGATCTCTAAATTATAAAAGCACTGCTATAAATCCAATCTTACTTAGCTCTTGAGAGCGCGCCCATAAGTATTCCACACAATTAGGATTAAAAACATATAGAAATAGTATGTACCCAATGGTGTATAAAGGAATAGCAACGAAATGGCAATACTAAGCTTTCTTTTCAGAGCCAGTGGTTTCTATAAGGATGTTTCTAAGACCACGGTTTGCCGAGTTTTTTGCAGTTTCATATAGCACGACGCTTGCTTAAAGATCGAAAGTTTCCTTGTAATCGCACCAACTGATTTCGAGACTATAAACCTTCATTCAACAGTTAGTTAATTTTTATAGCTTAAAACTCGAAACTTCGGCTAGAGTATACCCATTTTTCAGGGGTGTATAGCAGTTATGTATATATATATTTTCTTAATATTGATCTTCGCAGTGTTAGTGTTGTAAGGCCTTAAAGCATGGAGTGCTAAGGGTACTGATTTGATGTATCGTACATGGTTAAAACAAGCAGGCCATAAAATCCCAGCAACATATTTACTAATAAGGGCCGTTTTAACCATCCTCAGTTAGTTACTTATCTATAAGTTATCAAAAATTTCGTTAACTGAAACTTCGCGTCTCAGTTAAGCGCAAGGAAACGGTGTTAACAATAGTCAGCTGTTTGGGTAGTTCTCGTGTATTCACAATAAATTTTTCCGATTTGTTCTACAAAATATTCAGAATTATTGGCTTAACCGGGGGTGTGTCCACCTGTGTTGGTGAAAACGAGAATGTCAAATGAAGCTATGCGATAGATTTCTATACCCCAGTTAAAATCTAACTTAACTGGAGATGTTCAGATTAGGTTAGGTTGGGTTTATATTATTTGGCAGCTCGCTAAGTTCAGCCTCCGTCACTTATTGTACTTGAAAATCGGGAAATCTAGCGTTAAGTGAAAGTTACATATTGCATGAGTAAGTCTGAAAGAGAGACTTGATGATCTTGAAATAGCAGCTGTTTGACGAAGAATATTTTGGTTTATTAAATTTTCATACCTGCAGCTGATAAACTCCCAAATAAAATCGCAAAAAAATGAATAAAACTTTTTCTTCTATTTCGTTTCAGTACTTTCATGGAAGAACTAAGTCCCGCAACTGCCAGGACGTGGTTTAACTACTCAAAAACAACGATTCTACGCACACAAACTTACAAACAAACAAATATAGAATAAGTCAGCTAAGGAAGTAATAATAATAAATATATTAGTACAGATAATACAAAAAATAAATAATGAAATAAACTAGCGTTAATAAATACGGTTTCTTGAAGCGTCAAATAAGGAAATAGATAAGTGCAAAGTAGGAACTCAAAAAGAAAAAGAAAAAAAATTAATTAAAGATGCTGTAAAAATTGTGTTCCCACATAGCAATTAAGCGTGAAATCAGAAGAAAGATAAGAAGAAAAAAGTTGAAATAAAATTTAGAAAGAAAAAAATTAATAAGAAAGAAATTAGTTTTGGAATGATGAACAAAGTAGACATTAAATTAAAACTAATAAGTAACAAAATTTGAGAAATAAATATAAAGTTTATGGAAAAAGTTATCATAAAAAAATAAGATAAAAAAATGCAAAAAAATAATAATTTCAAATAGAATCTTAAACTATAAAATCAAAAATAAAAAAAATATTATACTTAAAATCAATTAAACTTGAATCTAAAAACGGAATAAACGCGTAAAAACTAAGAGCGCAACACAAATAACAGAACACGCGTCTGCTAGAACAAATGACGCCGAAAATTTTGAAACAATAAACAATAGGCAAACGAAGTAACGGCAAAAATTCACGGGGGATTACGCTATTTCAACTTGCGAAGGCATTGAGTGAGTAAACGAACAAGCGATTGCGTTGCGCGTGGGTAAAAGAAAAAATATAAGCATATAAAAAAAAAGAGAGCTAGAGCAAACAACTGAGAGATGAAAGCAACACAATGAGGTAAAAGAAATTCGTGCTTGAAAATTAAAAGTAGGCACTACGCAAATAACAAAGTGCGGAAGTAAGAGGAGCGAAAACTAAATATTTCAAAAAAAAGTCTCTGAAAGACACGACCAGCGTAAGAGAGTGAGTGGGAAAACTCAACCGAGTCAAACAATAATTGCCAAAAAGTTGATTTCCCAAAGCAACTCAGCTACATTAACACACGTAGCGCACAATCAATTTTACCGCGACGCGCAGCAGTCAAGGAGGTTAGAATTAACACTGCGGCGAACTGCGTACCTCACAGCGCTGTGATTACATTTAATAAATAATAATTTTCAAACTTGCGCTTGAGAAAACAGCAAGACACTTACACGCGCAACCACCCAAGATATTATCGCCGAAGTGCTAAAATAACAGCATAATAAGGCGCGCTCAAACAATTGATAAGCGCTCAGTAACATACACACGCGCCTAACACCACGCCTCCACTAGATTGCGCGCGCGAACTACCTTATACACCGCAACCAAAGCGACACCGCTTGCTATAGCGTCGCGCGCTCACCATTTCAGGCGTTTGTTTGCATACACTTAACCTGTGAATTGTTTGTTTCCGCAAAGATTTGAAACTCATACAAATTGTCTCAAGTGTATTGATTAAGTCGCTTATTGGTGTTTGCTGCTGCGCTACGTAAGCGCCACATCTGTCTCTATTACGCGCGCACAAATTCGTCAACTTTTGATTAACCTCTCTGCAACCTGAATCCATAAACCAAACCCACCGCAACTCACTCACCTCTTTACTAGTTTACTTTTGAGTTTTGTGATATTTGCAAGAAAAGGCTCAATGTTGCACTGAATCGCTTATATTTACGCGCTTCAACATAGTAACGCGTTGCTTTCGGTTGTTCGCATTTCTATACAAACGCGTTACGTTTACGCGCGCGCTGGCTCACGTTTTAATTTACTAAGTATCGTTTCGCTTTTTAAAGGCTTTATCCAATCGTCATTTTACAAAGCGCACTTATCGCGGCACGCGTTTACTAACCCAACCCACCCACTACAGAGAAGATATCAACAACTTTAAGGAAAGCGCACAGCTCTCGTTTCACTGCACCTTTATCTGCATTTAATTGTACTGAATCAACAACGACTCTACGACGTCTATTTAAATACTCCCACCAGCAACATCAACAACAGTTGTACGTGTGTTTATATTGTAGCTGAAATCTAAGGACATGGACCCGTCGCTGCTTGTCGTGTTGATCTTTCTTGTGATAATTAAAGGTGAGTAAATATAAATTTTGACTTTTCAATAGCCCTTGAGGGTAAATTTCGTTGGCTTAGTTGACATTGTCAAGGGAGCTCATGATAATATTTTTGGTTTGGTTTTGGTTTTCATCATTTTTGCAGCAAACTTCGACGTCTCTATTGACTTAAATTGTACATTAACGAAAGTTTGTTAAAAAAAAAGTTTGAAATGCAAATGAGATGAATAGTGCGATTGTTGTTTGTAGCGACTTGTATCTGAGTGCATTGTTTAGTTTAGTTACCACAACTCTTGAATTAGCAAGTTCATAATATTTTAAGAAAACTGAGGAGTTATGTTATACTATAGTCTTCGCAATGAGCTTGAGGTGAGATTCCCGCAAGTTGAGTTTCCGAAAAATTCCATTCTTCCATCGGCTAAGTATTGGATGCCTAAAGTACAGGCAATTTCCTATTGCAGATACAGTCTTTGTGCTGTATTTGGTGACATTATTCAAGACTCTTTGACTGAGAGTCTAGTTGAGCTGCAGTTTAGTTTTTTTGTTAAGAAGAAATTAGGTTTTCTCAGAATCATAATAGCCTTAGTTATCCGTTGTCAATATGCAGCCAGAAACTAACACAGAAATAGTGGTTTTTTGAGGGCATCATCGCTAGGCAGTCTTCTCAAGACAAAAAAAGATACGCCTTCTTCACAATCAAAGAGATCCTGGTTTCCGTAAAACAATATTATTTCCAAACAAAAACAAAAAAAAGCAGGAATTTCAGTATCGATAAATATTTCCTATACCACATAGCCTCCTAAGACTACACCAGCTGTTCGCTCATCAACCTCAAAGAATTTAAAAAAACTTAAACTTAGTAGTCCAAAAATCAGCTAGTTTACGAGATGATCCCTTGACATTTACACAGTGAAGATTTGCGGCGGTCTCTTTATATTTAAAAGCTACTTTCATCTTACTTATGTTTGCCTATGTCATTCTGCATGCTTGAGCTTAGCGTTGACTACTTACCTACTTACTAAAAAATATTACTCTTCGCGAACTCCCGCTGCTTTTACTTTTTTATCACTTGCCGGTTATGATGCTTGGCGCAGCCATAAAAGCGTTCAACTAATTTATGTTTGTTTAAAAAATTTGTATTCTTTCTTTTATATTCCCCACATATTTCAATATTTTCTCCAGAGTTTCATTAATATTAATGCACGGCTATGTGGGGATTTGTGTTGTATGTAGATTGTAGATACCTATAGTATACAAGAGCGCATATTAGAATGGGAAGGTGGGGTTACGATTGTCCATTAGACTCGATAGAAGTCTGCATGCTATTTGAAGGATGATTTATGGATTGACGCAGGGTGATAAAATTTCGCTTGATATGAATGCTATCCCTTTAAGATAACGCTCGTCGTGGGTTATAATTTATCAAAATCTTTTGATGTTGAAGAACAAAAAGTTAGGCAAAATTGCAACTCTTACTAAAGATGCGTCTTCTGACAGGCCAATCGCTTCTTGTGCAAAGAGTAATAGCAAGCGGACCCCATCTCACACCCTCAATAGCTTGCACGTTGGGTTTTGCTTCTATGATTGCGTTACATAGCTAAAAATTAGCGTAATATCAGAAGAAGTATGAAGGGCGGGTCTCTCCTTATGGCTAAGCATATGCTCAGCGGCTCTTGCTTCTACTATTTCACGGCATAGCCTAAATAAGCGCTAAATAGTTCTGAGTGCCAGAAGTAATATCAGTCGGACCTCATCTTATGCAAAAAAATATCTCACACACTCAGTCATATATGCCAAACGTTGTGTCTTGTTCCTACGGTAGCCTTTATCGCCAGTAACTCGGCCAATTTTTACTCGCCAATTTCCACGTTTAAGACAAAACTCATATAGCCTGATCACACAATGCATTGGTGCGTCCGGCATGGAGCTGCCAAGCTGTGTAGGTCACTGGATTCCTGGTAGCAAGTTAGACGCATATGTTACGTATCGCCCAACGTTGGGAGCAAACAAAAGATCACTTTTTCATATGCACGAAATCAGTGCGTAACTGTTTGATATTACTGAAGCTAATTTGGAAAACGGTCACAAGATTACTGGTAGCAAGTGAGCCACATATATAGTATCGTCCAATGTTTGGGCGCGCCAACAAAAGATCTGGACTCACTTTTTGTATGCACGAAAACAGTTAGTGACTGCTTGATATTACTGAAGGGTAGTCTGACGAAGGTCACAAAATTCCTGTTAGCAAGTGAGCCATATATGTTGCGGTAATGTGTTTATCGTCAAACGTTGGGCGCCAATGACACTAAAAATCCCGTGCTTTACCTAAAACGCTAGGTAGACCTTTTTCTCTAATCCTAATTCAATAAAGAGTTATACCACTGACTCATATAAAAACATATTTGTGCGAGCCCTACCTAAAAGTATATCGGAGTTATTAACAGAGCCTACACAAAGAGCAAACAATAAATAGTTTATTTCTAATATGAAACGAATATAATCAAAGACTGATAAAACCGAAGTGAAATTGTTCTGCATCAAATAAATGGTTTCATTTCCATAAACTTCCAATCCTCCTTTGTATTAGCGCGCCTGCCTCGCTACAGTCTCGTATACACTTAACTGTTGCATTGCCTTAGTCTCGTCTACATTTACAACGGGCGCGAAACATCTTCGACCCTATTTACATTTAATTAAAATAATAATTTTTTTGTGTGATATTTCTATTATATTTACCTAAGCAAACAGCCATAATGGATTTTTTTTACAAAGTAAGTACTCGCCTTGTAGCCGTCAAAAATATCTCTTCATTACCTACTTTAGCTAGTGGGCGGTATAAAAAAATTCTTCTTCCCATCCTCTCTGCTCCTTTCCATTTCAGTTGCGCTTTAAGCACATCAAATGCTTTAATGCTGTCCAACGCAGACCTCATCCAAGCAAACGAGTGTCTATATTTACTGTTATAATATTTGCGTTGGTTACGGTTAACGTTTTTTCATTAAAGGTCAGTTGCCGTTTCTTCGCTTATGGCAGGACAGTGTGTTTACTTTTGAGAAGCGAGAAAAAAACTTCTCTCTGAGTATAATCTAAATATGTGGAAATATTTTTAATTTGCCGACTACTGAGAGCTTTAAGGTGTTAGTGTAGCAAATCAAATGTTAACCAGCTGTAAGTATGTTCAGGGGAAAGTAAGGCAAAGTTAATTGGTAGCTGAATATGGTTCCTGCAGCCGACTTCGGTCTTAAATAAGTACTCGGAGAGCTGAGTAAGCCGCGATCGACTTCCCTTGTTGTTTTAGCAAAATTTGGATTGTGAAACTGGAAGCGACGCGTTTTGACTGGTCTATAAAATTAACATCTAGAAAACTTAAATTTCGCCGGCTTCTTATGTGTAATAACCGACACCGACAAGTTGTAACTACTCACCCGCTTGTTAAATATGTTTAATATAAGTGTCGCCGATTTTATCCGTATCTGTGTCATAAAAAACCGCCGATTCCGTCGACACGAAATCTACAACACGCCAATAACAAATTGGTGACACCGAGAATATATCGATAGCTTTTCGATTACAAATCGAGTACTTTTCAATAAATACTCCATAGCTTTTCGACAATAAAACGATAACTTTTCGATAACAAATCCGATAACTTTTTGATAACACATCGATAAATAGTGGATATTTTAGATTTATTTCCGACAACAAGCTTTAACTTTTCGATAAAACACCAATCATTTTTCGATAACAAATCGAAAATTTTTGGAAAACAAATCGAGAACATGCCGGTAACAAATAAGTAACACTAGTCGATAACTAAATGAAAACTTTTCGATCATAAATCGATAATTTTTTGATAGCAAACCAATAGCTCGTCGATGATAAATCGATAACCTCGTTATCGATAGAACATTTATAACACCACGATAACAAGTCGTTAACTCGTATACACCGCGTCGATAATACACCTATGACAAGCCGATAACTTGTCGAAACAAGATGGATAACACGTCTATAACAAAGCGATATCTCATCGATAACAAACATTGTTCCCACATTTCGGTACAGTGTGGTGACTACTCTCACGCTTACATTTTGTATTCCCCATAACGTGAGCAAGGATGTTTACACCTCAACAACACGACTTTCAACGAAATACTGTTTGCAACCAGCTTTCAAAAAATCACTTATTAAATATTCTCATATCAACTCGTCAATTTCAAACGAGTATAAAACCGTTGCAAACTCACAAGTACTTACTGCAAATGGTTAGTTTTTAAATGCAATTTTATTACGTTTTTCCTGCATTTTATTTCCCGCTTCCATTTTATGCTTTGCATGCTTTTGCGTTTTGTTTGTAGCGTAAAATTCTAAATTTACAAACTTTTTCAAAGTAAAAATTTAGTGCTGCCGATATGAGTCCAAATGCATTTTGCTCACATTTTCTGTAATCCGCTTTGCGTGACGAAAAGTAGAGCAACATTTTGTATAACTCAAATTGTTTATTGCATGAACGATTTTATAATTTAATTACCGTTTTACCTTTTTGTATAAACACTTTGGGCAATCGCTGAACAAGACAACAAATTGTTGACCATCAAATATATGTTGTGTAAATCAGTTAGTTCGAGAACTATTACACTGTACAACAACAATTTTGTAACATGTAACAGCTCGTCTAGTTTACTTTTAATTTACAATTAGTTCTGAAATAATATTGGTGCCACCATTTCTCCTTCCACTACACTACCGTAGAGCAAAGGTGGGGTAAAATTTAAATGGCTGAGAGGCACACTAAGGCTTCATGGCTCATTTAAGGTAACTGCTGTATGCTAGAAAGCTTATTCATTCAGATGTGAAGTAAGCTGATCCGTTTTGTCTGTTGGTTATAGAGCAGACCCATGTATCGTAAACAGTCTCCAGAGACAATTATTCAAAATGTAAATCGGACAGTTTGAAAGTTAATCTGAAAATGTCCAGTGTTTGCACATAACAAGAGGAGTACGAAGCAAAGGAAGGATTGGGAGTTAGCCTCGAACTGATAGTGTTTGGTATTTATAAACTAGAATTGACGAAATCCTAGCAGAGTTCACGAAAAAACATTTATTGAAAGATGGTAGCTTGCAACCAGTCCACGAAGCCTCGAACAATGTTTCGGAGAATCCTGTTTTTTGTGTGCTTAAGCAGCAATTAAGTGCTGGGAAACGAGCAGCGAGGAAACCGTAAATTCCTCATGGACACTATGATGAAATCATCATACATATATCGATTGCGATGACTCGCCTTTCTATACAGAATTATAGAAATAGGAGATTTATACGCACTATAAATATTTTGAAAATTTGGATTTTCAAAGATCCATGGTTTGGGTAGCACTATTGGTATCCTCTGACAGGTTTGATGGAGCTGTAATGAAAACTCATCTTATATTGTGACATACCAATTGCTATAAAGCCATAGTGAGTATATTTTTTTAGTGCAGCCTAATTCGCTAAATGTCCTAGACTAACATACAGAGCAGCGTGTATGAGATAATAAAAATGTCCGCACTTGTGTTGGGTTAAAAAATTGGGATCAAAGATGATTGGAGAATATATCTAGATGCACGTAACCAGAGTTGAGCTCTTCATGATTAAATAAGGCAAACGAATTTCAGGAATCAGTATTAAAAAAAATCCATTTGATTAATACTCACGTTGTCTTCTTTCTCCAACGTTCTCTCTTTTTAGTGCTTTTTCTTACTTTGTACTTATATAACTTTTCTTGCACAATAGATCTGCACAAAGGTCGCAGTGCTTCCAGACCTAGTAATAATATATCTTTTCATTCATCCTCCCTTGCTAAGACCTCTAAACAGCCTCGGCCTCTGCTTCTCTCAACCCTCTTTCTCTACCTCTGCCTATCTCTCTTCAATCCCTCTTCTTTCAGCCGATCCCTGTGGATCTCTTCGCCGCAACCCCTGCATTTCTCACGTTTCTTTAAATTTTCCTTTCCTTATATCTGTCCGTCTCGCTTCTTTTTGTCTTTCTTCTTCCGTGTCCTGTCCTTTTACCTTGTCTCCTTCACCCTGTTCGCTACCGCTTTTTATACCCTTTCCCCTCCCATCGAACCATAAATATTATTTTTTCGAAAAGTTTGCTCCTGGTAGACTTTCCGAAAAAAGTATCCCAAATCAATCATATCATAAATAAAATTTGGTTGAATAGGTTGGGGCCAAAATTAAATAAAATTTGTTTAAAATAGTCCTCTCGAGAAGGTAAAAATATCAAATACAACCGGGTCAAAGATATAGCTATGAATGGAATTTTTAAGCGAGTCGAAAAATAAATAACATTTTTTTTTAAGAAGTCCGTCCCTAGTTCACTTCTCGGGCAAATATGACCCCACTTAAAGATCTAAGCACTTCGACGTCAATCTCGGCCTGGAAGAACGCATTACGATGTCTATTAAAAGAACGGGCAACCATGTAATAAATGTTTGAGATCGTACAACGCCAACTCTGACCATGCATGCAATGCTGAATATGTAGCCACTTGATATTGTTGGGAACATAGCCGCGGCTTAGGTTCTCTTTAGCTGCGAAAGCCGTGACATAAGATTCAAGATTTTTCGCCAATCCTTTAAGACCAATTAGCCGATATCATAAAGTTTTCATAACATATCCATCCATTAGGAATACATCCGAACAATAGAGAAGCTGCATATGGGTCGAATAAAGCTGACACATCAAGTAGCAAATGAGGATAAACCCCATACGATTGCCGACAACAAATACATACACACGTACGCACTCACGCATAGTACTTTTCATATTAATGAATGATAGTCCATAAAAGAGCTGTCTTCTAAAGTCTTTATCCATCTTCCGGGTTACTAAGTTCACAAAAATTTATAAAGGCAATCACATTTTTTGCGCTTCCACTTGTCTGTACTTAATATTGCTCTTCCACAAAAGACAAGTTTTCATTTCATTTTCACGTTTGACTGCAACTTTTATACGCATAAATGCATTTTTTTGCATTTTCAATAAATATGTATTTTATTGAAAAAATATTTTCATGACGCTAAAAACAAAAAAGGGCACATGAACACAAACACCCGCACAAAGCACCTTATACCACTGAAGTGGGGGAGCATAAAAAAAATACAGCCAAGCGAAAGTTGGCAATGAGACATTTTATTGTGCTGTTAGTACTGTAGTTGTTGATTTTTTTGTTGTTGCTTCTGGCACACCAATGGCAATACTCAGCCGCTTGTAGACGAGAGAAAGCATTGCAATTGCAAGCATAAGTACTCATCGACGCCTGTCGGCTGTATGTGGTGCAGCGATGAAAGGAAGGAAGTAGTATGTAGATATGTCTTGAGCAGAGTCTGCAAATAAACAAAATATCATGCGTAGTTCCACATTGCGTGGGCACAAAGCAGAACCATACAGTTAACGCCCAGAAATCAACTGAATCATATTTTTTTAATCTGTTTTTGACATTTCAACTTCTAACAAAGTACGATTTTGACGTGAGGCTATCGAATAACAAAAAAAAAGGAAGAAAGAATACTTGGAATTTATGTGTTTGTTTGTTTGCTGCAACCTTGTCTGGTTCCGCCATGCTTGGGCAGAAGCTTCGCTGGATCACTGATAGAATTTCATGAGAACCAATATTAGATTGTTGCTGACGAAATTTGATCATTTTAACGAGAAGGATTCGTTGTGTAGTATTGAAATCTTATTGGAACTATTCAAAATTGAATTATTCAGCAACAGACGAAAGATTGTTGCGAAACAGTCACGAAATTAGAAGTTTGAACAAAAATACAAATAAAACTCAAATTATTATTCCCTTACTCTGTTTTTTTTAGGAAAGTTTTGTTTTGTTTATTTGCTTACTCTGTCTTCAAGTGCAGCAAATATAACTTCAATACCAAAAATAATACTAACAATCATTCATGCGCTACGATATGACGTTGTCATGACTACGACAACGCGCTCGTCGTATATCCTTACAACAATTTCCGGTAGCTACTGCAAAATTGTAGATGGTGTGTGCACTGTGCAGTTGGACGCTTTGCGCTGGGATTGGTGTGTGCGTAGGTGCGAGTACAAATTCCATGTCTGTGCAAGTGACTATTTTTTCCACTTCCTGCATTACGTTGCGCTGCATCATAACTGCTTCTCACTTTGTTATTATTTTTATAACTTTATTTTTATACCCATTTTTTGCTACTTTTATTGGATTTTTTTTTACTTTACTGATTTTTATTATTAAAACTCATACCACATGACGGCGTCTTGTTCCGTAGTTGATCAGATCACAGAGGATTGATTTGATATTTGTTCGGGACGTGAATTGTATAGTTATGCGTACGTATATATGGTTACGTTTTAATACATTGGGATGGGTCACATTAATGAGCGGCTTTCATGTTTGCCGGGAATTTGAGTTCGAAATTGGAAAATCTTGCAGTTTATTTTCGAGTTAGTCCTTGTTCAGATACAGTTTGGAAGCTTGGAACATACTTCACAACCCGAAGGTGATGTAACAGACGGGAAGTAGTCCTTTGGTGGCGTCAGGAATGTTATTTAAAAAACGTGCCCAAATTTGGGAAATTTGCTCTACAGTTTCAGGTATTTTCCCTATAACCTACAAACCTGAAACTTTGAACATAGTTTAGAGCCCTATTAAGATACAATATCTAGGATAAAACTTCTACGAAAGATTTAGAAATTTTCAGAAAACCCATACAGAGCATGCGGAACTTTCCTATCGACTTTCAAGTAACTTCACATTGAACTAGACACTTGAAACCTTGATATCGGTTTTGATGTAACTTCCTGGTGAACTAGAAACTTACAATTGCAACGAAAGAAGAAAAACTTCCACTGAGTGGCGCACCAGTCGAGGTAATCTACAGCAACCCATTTATGACACGTTGGAAGGCCAGAAACCTTTCATTTTCACTCCTTTTCTGACATCAACTGAACAGAAAAAGATTTCACAGTAAAAGAAGGAATTGTCTGTTCAGAGAATTTCGCAGTTGTTTGCCGGAAGATTTGGATTATTTTCCATTACCTTAAGTCTTATTTTGTCCCAAAGAGAGATGACTCGCCTGGACGCCACCATACTGCATGTTCACGATATAGTTCACAGCTCTCCATGGCTGTGCAAGATAACTGAGGCTATTCGTCCCTGAATATTACTTGTCTCTTTTTCTAGAGTTTTCGCTTAACATTTTCCCGAGGTTACTTAATGAGGCTCGACTTCATCTGGAAACGATTTTATCTTTCTACCACCATCGCCTCGTAAATTAGGTGACACTTTCCACGAAGCCGTAGTTGGTGCAGCTGTAGCATACGGAAGTGCTTTTCAGGTATCTGAGACGTATCATGATTACTGCATCGCTACAAAATCTTCTTAGCCAAATATTTCCCAGGAAAAGCCCTCCTCACTAAATTCGGACACTTACTTATCACCTTGAAGTCTCGATACGCTGAAAATTTAAAATTTTTTTCATATATACGATGTCAGTTAAGTGGGCGTGGCTAATATCTGCTTGCTTCTATTTTAGCTAGGAATCTACTTTCGATCTGTGAACTTCATTTCATAGCATTTCGCTCCAGTCTTCATCGCCAGCACAAAGATTACTATGCGCCGCCTTTGCTTTATTTACTCACTTCACTACTTACGTCTTGATGAACGAACGCATTGAAAAACTAATTCGGAATAATTAACTTACTTGGTGAGCCCAAAGATGAGATGGTGGATTGAGAATTTACTGAAATTTTGCTTCATTGGATGTCCTGTCTTTATTAAGAATGCTCCCACTTTCAGGGATTTTAATATAAACTCGAAGTCCGAAGCAGTATAAGCATCTAGGATTGAGTCGGGGATGTTGTGCAAAAGCTCAACTTCACCTGATTTTATGAAACTATTTCAGTATTAAAATCATCTAGGTTCCAGGATATAACGACATTCTGGTAACTATCCGCCACTAGGAAGGGGACGGTTCGCAAAGGGAATCTATGTAGTGTGCCGCAATAATCTGAATGATGTTGACTTGTTAGCTGCATAAAAGACAACATGTCGGAACCATTCATTCCCTTGCTTTGGTTGTCTGTGTAAAGAAATTGAAAATTGTGTAAAATTTGTGGAAAGAACTATCCAAGCCACCCTAATGCTTGCAGCTTGCAGTGTGTATGGTTGCGTGTCCGTGGCGCTTTGGCCTCCTGCGCACACTTTACGACAATAAGGTATATTTATTTGTATATGTGGAACTGCAGGCTGCATTGCTGTGCCGACTGCGTCCCTGTACTGTTGCAGCTGCAATTCTTATTATTTGACTTTTTAGTCCTTTGTGTAAAATATTTTCAAGCATGTGCAACTTTTTAACAAAATAGTTGAAGAAAAACAAAGGCAATGAACATTTTTCAGTAGACAAACAATAAGATAAGAGTAAAGTACAAAAAAAAGGAAAGTCTTGGCCGTCACATACGAGTGAAAAAATAAAATACTTACTATACTCACATATGCATTTACAAAGATACTTTTTTATACATATACCCTTTGTTTACTTTTATCTTATTTGAAATTTGTTTTAAGCAGCTTATAACTTTAGTTTTATTTGTTTTTATTTTTTACTAGTTTTCTCAAAGTTATTATTTAAGTAGCGTTTGGGGATAACAAGAATATTAAGTTATAGTTCATAAACGACTCAAGCAGGATTGGAAGTAATAAATATTTGTGAATTCTGTAACTTAGAGCATACAAAGGTGAAGCAAAGAAAACTTTTTTTAAGAAACTTGTCGAAAAAAGCAGTGTGGAGTCGGGATCCGGAACAGAATTCAGTCGTTTGTGCTAAAATATCATAAAAAGGTCAGTCGAGCCCGGTTCTCAAAGTCCAATTCCCGATAGTCGTAGTAGAGGGAGACGAGCGTCGTTCTGGCAAAACTTTTGGCTAAAGTTTTACTCATCCAGAATCGACGTACATAATTATGTCCTGCATATAATGTGTTCTCATAAGAACCCAACCATTCTTTTCAAATATAATGTGGAATAAAGGTCTCCACGCGAACTTCCGTTTAAGGATATCGATGACAGAATGTAAGCGTAACGTAATGTTAAGTTGATATAATTGAAGTGAGGCAGCAAATCAAATAATGGAAATTAACGACAAGAGAAAGCGTAATCGATGTCATAAAAGAGGAAGTGAAACCTCAAGAAAAGAACTAAATATAAAGAAGACGAAAAAGTATAAAAAAATTGGGATGATAATAACATTGCTTATGGTCATCGTAACGTTGCGAATTCAAGGCACGTGTTCGGGCGGCGATAAAATTATCATTTTGTTATCGAAGAGTCAACGGTTCGTTATCGATGAGTTATAGCTTTGCTATCGAAAAGTTATCGATATTTAATCAAAGAGTTAAATATATCTTATATAAAATTATCGAACGTATGACGAATGAGTTCCATCTAAATGTTATCGAAAAGTTATCAAAAACTTGCCGATTATTTTAAAATGTTTTTATTTCAGTGTAAGTAATTTGTTATCGGCTTGTTATCGATTGGTTATAGAAAAGTTATCGAAGTACTATCAATTACCAAAAAATCATCGATTTATCAGAGTGTTACCAATTTTACATAATTGTGTTATCGATCGATTATTGACGGTTCGTCGGTACAGAACCAATAAGAATCCCTTGACTCCGCGATAACAAGCCGGTAACATACGATATAAATTCGCTATCAATAACAAGCTGGTTGTTATTTATTTATTTATTCTCACAAGCTCTAAATGATTTGTTTATATAGTTAAAAGATACCTGTGCTGTGGTGGTATAATTTCAACGCCTGAGCAAGCTCTACTTTAGCTTGAAACATCAAATTTCTAGATGCACGCCTGTATGTTTACCCATCGAACTGCCGAGTACTTGGTACTCATGCTTTTGAAGCGCTTTTGCCAAATCATTGTGCCAGCAGAGCAACCCTGATGGTACTAGCCCATCGTCGATGTCCGCCAAAATCTCTTCGCAGCAGCGCCTCTCAGAAATATTGCTTTCTAAGATACTCAAAGATTTATAGGTGTTGAGTATCGATATCGATTTCCTGCCGCTAGGGACCCCTTTCGAAGGCTCCTCGTTTTACTTCTTCTTGGTTTCGTCCAGGCCGCTTTATTCCTTTTTCTCGTCCTGTTGATTTTTTATGCTATTAAACCGCAACTCATGGATTAGATTTCGCCTCAACCTACTAACGTGGGTGCTTTAAAACACCGACCAGTCCAAGAAACATTTTTAAAGAAAATTTTTATGTTTTTGTAACTAATTCGAGGCACAAGGAATTTTAAGTCAAATCGGATTACTACAAATATTACGATCGCATGACCACCAATCACGAAAAACAATTCTTAACGACTAACTTAGATTGTCTATTTTAGGTCAATCAGCAATATAATTTCGAACTTTTCACCTTAATCGGATATAAAGCCGTATTTTCGTTTGTCACTACTCCAATCTTGTTGTAGTTTTGTTGTTCTTTTTCTTCTTCATGATGTTAAGCCATTTTCCGTTTAACTTGCATGCCACTTCAAGTTAACACCTAAGTTTGACGAAAGTATCTCTAGAGATCAAGAAATTGGCAGTGATGCCAACAGAAAACTAAAATGCCAACAGTCACACCATTAAATTACATGCCAATGTACTTAGGTTGGCAATATGATAACGAAAAATAGTACCTTCTAGGAAATGTATTGCCTATACTGCCGCGAGACAGAAAAGTGACAGTGATAATTTTTTCCAAACTTCGTCAAATCAGTTTTTGTTTTCAATATTTTAAGAAACAACTTCGATGAATTTCGTAAATAAAACTATGTAAATTTTTACAAAAATTATGAGCTTTTTATTTGGAGTTTTTTAAATTTTGAGCTTTGCAGTGTTGTAGCCCAATCAATTTTAGTCTAAAAAATTAAGATGAACCTATACCTTAAAACTCGCACTGATTTTTGACAATGTGTTTTCCGAAGTGTATCTTAAATTTTCTAAGCCAGCTGTGGTTAGTTTTTGGTTGGATATAATCACCAGAGATCGGAAATGTGATGAAAGTTTACTTATGACTAAAATTAGTTTACAGGTAGCACGAAAATAACCACCTCTGACAAGTCATATTGTAAGATGCACCAATCCCCAGTGCATGAGTTGATTCCATAACATCACTGCGCTTCACATCATATCAAATCACATCATACCATTCAATTCATAGCGAAAATGATATGTTCTGTTTCATTTTACAGCTAATTATAAATCATCCCTTAAAAACATTGCCTTATTAATTTTTTAAATGAAAAGTTTGAGATTAAGCTTAAAATATCAACTCAATAAAGTGACAGCACATCATGTCGGTTTACATCATATGATATCATATCAATACATCATGAATAAGCGCAATTTCATATCATATCGGAAATCTCAGTGGCGAATTAGTATGATATGGTACCATAAACACATATCGGACGAAGCAATATCTATATACTGTATATATTCTGTACTTATACGACAAGTACGCGAGAGAGCTTAAATTTAAGCAATTTTCCAAAGAATATGAATATTTGATATTGTAATATGTTTTTGGGTATTCTGCATTCTATGCATAGAATATGAAGATA
>JARSSU010047819.1:0-39355 GCA_029619165.1 Eurosta solidaginis
ACACTACCTAGGCTTATTATTAGACAGCGGAGCGCATGTGTCTTGCTTAGGTACTCGTTGCTTCAAAGGAGGTTTCCAACAGCCATTGCGAAAGCATAAAATTCCCATTTGCACAGCGGATGGCATAAAGTGTGAAGTTTTTTTCGGTACAATCAGATCATAGTGTCCAATATATGTCGACATAAATATGAAATTGTAACTTTTTTTGTTGTGTCCGCCACCACTTCCCGGCGGAGGCCGCAAACTTAGCGAGAAAACGTGACTATAAGACAGCTTGTCTCCAGGCGACCCCCAAATAAGTTGATATAAAACAAACGCATCAGATTGCTTGTGGATGAACACCAAGCGGGCGAAATGGAGGAGCACCAGAGGTTGTGACTCTCTACCGTGTGGGTACAACTTTGGGTCCACCGTATAATAGTCCGTATCGAATCCGACTAAGCACAAAAAAAAGAGTTTCCATCGCTGTTGGCGACAAAGTCCTGTTCGGACGCGAAAAAATGCGCTAGCGCTTTCTTGCCGAACAATATATAATGACATCCTAAGCGGTCGTGTACAAAGCTTACCGAAGAAGCCATAAGACGCGCAAATAAACACAAATTCACGGCGTCAACAACCATCACCATCACCCGCTAAAGAGGTTGAGGACGCCTATGGGTTCTGAGCTAAACCATCCAAAGCAGTTGGCCCAGATGGCATAAGCCATCCGATGCTTAAAAGCCTGGGAACAAGAGGGTTTTCAAATATTTGGCGCATGTCTTCAACCTGTCTCTTTCCACCTTTGTCATACCTGAGAAATGGAAAATGGCCCAAAGGTTGTCCCCGCTACTAAGCCTGGAAAACCAGCAACATGGTGAGTCGTATCGTCTATCGCCAGTGGTCAAAGACGTTGAAGCCATTTTGGTTCCTTATTTCGAAGCAAAATTTGCAGCTAGCCCCTCATCAGCATGGCTTCAGAAAACTCCATAGCACTACCACCACGGCGCTAAATGCCATTAGCACCCAGATAAATTGCGGTTTAAAATCAATACACCCCACCATAGACACGTACTCGTAGCCTAGACCTATCAAAAGCTTTTGATACGATCACCATGGCTCGTTACTGCACAGACCTGGAAGGGTCTACCCTTCCCCATGGTCTCTTAAAGGTGGACCGCAAATTTATCTGGGTGGTCGGCATGCATCGGTGCAATATAAAACGAAACATCAAAACCAAGGATCAAATTAAACAATGGGTGCCACAGGTGGTATCCTATCCCCACTTTTGTTTTAATTTCCTACATATCTAAGCTACCTTCACCACCCGAAAGAGTCACAATCGTTTCTATGTGCCGATGACTGCACAATAATGGCCACAACCACAGGCCCAAAGATCATGCGCTATGCAATAAAATAAACGGCTTACCTCCCTGATCTCTCCAGTTTTTTTTTCGTTTCGCGTGGAACCTGGCATTATCACCGACTAAATCATCCGCGACCTTATTTACAACATGGACGTCCCAAATGTCGACCATTTTGAACATCTACACCCAAAATCTTGGGTGTGACGTTTTGTCGGATCTAACATTTTGGTGACACGCAGCCGCAATTGTTTCAGAATTCAGAGCCGTAACAAAATCCTCAATCCATCGCTGGCAGTAACACCTGGGAAAAGATAAAGAAACGCTCATGACTACATTACAAAGCAATTAGCAGCCGATTACTTGCTACGCGTCACACCATAATGGTCGCCAGCCTAAAAAATCTCACACTGGAAGAAACTACAGGCCTGCAACATACTGCTCTCAGAATCCCACGGGCTGTCTTCTTTTATTCCCCATCAAAACACCATCTGCATAATGAGGCGGAATTCTCCCCATCATGGAGAGAAATGAGATGCTGACCAACAGTTCCTGTTGAATACCCAGAAACCTGGGCATCCCAACAGACATTCTGCCGGGAATTGCCCCGTGAAATCCGTACTTAACGAAAATATACAAAACTCGCGGAAGAGGAACGCATACTCCCAGGCAACGGCGTCTCTCTGCTCAACTTCGTTCTGGATACTGTAACAGATTAAACATCTTACCTATCCAGAACTAGCTAATTTTAGCTCTTCTCTTAATTTTTTATATTTACTTTTAAAGATGTTCTCAGATGTTCTCTGCCTAATGATAACCCAATCGTCGCTAGCAATAATTTCTTGAATAACTCGCCTCAACTGATTCTAACAAATTATTAGTTTATCCATCAAAATATCGTAAGTCTTAGACAAAATGTCGATGTATTACGTTGGTAATATAGACGCGTTAGGTATAAAGCCAGATATTATATTATTTTTGTCTGAAATATGGATTTTTCGTATGAAGTAGGAAGATTATAATCCCAATTATCAACTTTTATACAAATACCAATCAGCTACAGTGCAGGAGGTGTTGCAGCTTTTGTACTCGATACTTTTGACTGCTCGTCATTTAGTAATAAGCTTACCAAAGTGAAGATACGTTACAGCTTTCCATCAATATTAAAAGGCGAACTACTTGTTCTTCTTTGGGGTATACAGACTCAGTCTGTACCTATCTCGTTATTCCTTGAATAATATTCCTCGTAGTGGTAATAATCGAAATCGCTTAATTTTTTTTATTCTTGGTGCATCAATTTGGAATTTTGCACGTTCCAGTATTACCGGGACGAATAATTTGGGCTTTAATGGCGTTAAATGGTTGGAATCCTACATAAATGAACCCACACGAACAAGTTCAGGCACTTGCATTGACCACGCGTTTTGTCTTTCAACTCGCTTCCTAATAGAAATGTACAGCTCTAATATGGACAGTGCAAGTACAGTACACAGAGGACTGGATCCAGCTAAATGGTACTTTACGTCATGGCCTAAACCAAGTATCGACCGCGGCCCTCGTTTGTAGGTTTAACTTTACGATGCTTGTTATATGGGTTGGTCGGGAGGGGGAATGGGTCGAAAAAAAAAAAAAAAGAAAAAAAAAAGTCATGAGATTCGTCAATTGTTGTAAGATGGTAGCGGTTGTTGTTGCTTTTATATTATTGTTATTGCTTACTATTTCTGTTGCTGCTACTCATTTAAAATTTTTCTGGTTGCCATTTAACAAATTCATTTATTTTCTTTATTGTGCATTTGTGTGCAAACCTTGTTGACAGAAATCTGCACAAATCATAATCAATCAAACAAAAAATGTATTTCGTTCTACGCTTACCTCGCTTTTCTCAACCCAAAGGAGCGCTCCGCTATATGAAATTGCAGCAACAATGATGATGAGCGAGGAGGTGACAGGCAACACAAAAGGAAGGTAACGGAAGAACGACTCTGAACGATGCGGTTGGATGCCGTGAGTGAATACATGGCGCGCATGAGTAAAAGTACATTTGGAACTGTAAATGGCACACACCCACTGTTGTAGGCATATAAATGTTTGTATGTATATTTACATATGTGTGCACGCAGTTGTTGCACTGTAAATGATTTGTTGGCAATTTGTTGTATGGAATGTCATTGTCAATCAGTTAAGTCGAGCGTTATTGCAGTAAGCATTGGTTTTGTTTGTTGTTGCTGTTATTTTGTGTTGTTGTTTTTTTTTGTCTTTTGTTTTTCAATAAATGCCCGCTGCTGTTGCATTTGGCCACTTGCTGCGCCAAGGGGCCGCCTCTAACCGCAATCTACGTAATCAATTTTCTGCAGACAACAGTGACAACAACAACACAACAGCAACAAAACAGAAGTTACGAATAAACAATAAACTAAATAAGCGATCATATTAACAAAAGATGGCTGCTGCAAAGGAGAAAACTAACTTGAACAAGTAAGGAAGGCTAAGTTCGGGTGTAACAGAACATTACATACTCAGCTGAGAGCTATCGAGACAAAATAAGGGAAAATCACCATGTAGGAAAATTAACCTAGGGTAACCCTGGAATGTGTTTGTACGATATGGGTATCAAATGAAAGGTATTAATGAGAGTTTTAAAAGGGAGTGGTGGTAGTTTTATATGTGAAGCGTTTTCGAGATATTGACCAAAATGTGGACCAGGGTGACCCAGAACATCATCTGTCGGGTACCGCTAATTTATTTATATATGTAATACCAGAATAGTATTTGCCAAGATTCCAAGGGCTTTTTGATTTCGCCCTGCAGAACTTTTTCATTTTCTTCTACTTAATATGGTAGGTGTCACACCCATTTTGCAAAGTTTTTTTCTAAAGTTATATTTTGCGTCAACAAACCAATCCAATTACCATGTTTCCTCCCTTTTTCGTATTTGGTATAGAATTATGGGATTTTTTTCATTTTTCGTAACTTTCGATATCGAAAAAGTTGGCGTGGTCATAGTCGGATTTCGGCCATTTTTTACACCAATACAAAGTGAGTTCAGATAAGTACGTGAACTGAGTTTAGTAAAGATATATCGATTTTTGCTCAAGTTATCGTGTTAACGGCCGAGCGGAAGGACAGACGGACGACTGTGTATAAAAACTGGGCGTGGCTTCAACCGATTTCGCCCTTTTTCACAGAAAACAGTTATCGTCCTAGAATCTAAGCCCCTACCAATATTCACAAGGATTGGTAAATTTTTGTTCGACTTATGGCATTAAAAGTATTCTAGATGAATTAAGTGAAAAAGGGCGGAGCCACCCCATTTTGAAATTTTCTTCTATTTTTGTATTTTGTTGCACCATATCATTACTGGAGTTGAATGTTGACATAATTTACTTATATACTGTAAAGATATTAAATTTTTTGTTAAAATTTGACTTTAAACATTTTTTTTTAAAGTGGGCGTGGTCGTTCTCCTATTTTGCTAATTTTTATTAAGCATACATATAGTAATAGGAGTAACGTTCCTGCCAAATTTCATCATAATACCTTCAACGACTGCCAAATTACAGCTTGCAACACTTTTAAATTGCCTTCTTTTAAAAGTGGGTGGTGCCACGCCCATTGTCCAAAATTTTACTAATTTTCTATTCTGCGTCATAAGTTGAACACACCTAGCAATAATTAATTATCGCCCTTTTTCGGTTTTTCGAAATTTTCGATATCGAAAAAGTGGGCGTGGTTATAGTCCGATGTCGTTCATTTTAAATAGCGATCTGAGATGAGTGCCCAGGAACCTACATACCAGATTTCATCAAAATACCTCAAAATTTACTCAAGTTATCGTGTTAACGGACAGACGGACGGACGGACGGGCATGGCTCAATCAAATTTTTTTCGATACTGATGATTTTGATATATGGAAGTCTATATCTATCTCGATTCCTTTATACCTGTACAACCAACCGTTATCCAATCAAAGTTAATATACTCTGTGAGCTCTGCTCAACTGAGTATGAAAAGAAATGCTGGTTTAACTGAGTATTTTATACCCAATGCATAGATTTACTAGTTTCACTTTAATGTTGTTTCGAGGTAACTTATTTTTGATATAAAACTTTCTGATCGATAATGAATTTAGAGCAGGCGACGTATCGGCTTTTATTTTTATTATATAAATCGATGTTTAAGAGTTATTTTTGAGTTTTATTTTTGCTTAGGAAATAACATTGAGGAGTTTGGTTCGCTCAGAAAATAACAGTTATTTTTTTTCTTTTTTTTAATTTTAGGTATAATAGTTTTTCAGAAATAATTTTAAGTTAGGGGAAAGTTGGATCATCGTGCAAGGCTCGATTATCTTGGTCCCTAATCAAGATTCGAGTGGACATACCAGTGGCTTTTTCAGGTGGATAACTCTCTGAAACCTGTCCCTTTATATGAGTCATGGCATGCGGTAGCAATAAAACTCCACATGGCAAAAAAAATAAAATGCCATGTAAGCAATGCAATCTACACTCAAATCGATGGGTTACGGTTCAGCTTAAAAATCTGCATGCCTCTAGCCTTTTGTTAGATTTTCCGAGCTCCATTTTGCTAACGCCTTGGTATATATTTTTTGCCCGATGCTTAGAGTTGCGCCAGTCATTCCTGCTTAACGATAACTGATGCCAATTGCGAGTATCAAGGGGCATAAAGTCTTCCTTGACCTATATCTCTTTATTCAATGGGGTATCCTCCTTTCTCTATTACTAAACACGAGTGCCGATAGAAATACTTAGTGGGCCGGAGCATCTTCATCCAAAGCAAAGCATGAGCTGGCCAGCTTAGTCTTTGTCCTGTTTATTTCTTGGCACTATGGAGAGAACCATAAATCTCCAGGAGAGTTTTTCTCTCAAATACTCCAAACGCCATCATATCTTCTCTTAACACCGAGTAACGTATCACCGCTTCTAGAGCGTGAAGTTTATTCCACGAGAGTGTTCGGGTTCAATCCAACAACAATTTTTTTATGTGGACTCATACTCTACAAAAAAGTTCAAAACCGTACGACTATAAAGACGTACCCTGACTATTAAAACTGAAACAATCATTCTTCAAACTGTAACATTGGGTATAAAAACCAATACAATGATGAAACATAAAATAGCTCGTCAGTTCGCTTGCGCTCTTCGACTAGATGGATGATGTTGCTTGCTGTGCGCTTTGTGCTACTGCCAGAGCTGAGGCCACAAGTTGAAAGTGAAGCTGCAACAGTGGCATAAACAAAGCCATATTTAGTATAAGCTCAACATAAAAGAATGGCAACACGTGGTCAAACGCACAACAACAATAGAAAAAGGAATGAAAAGAAAATTTCCAATATGTTAGACACAGCAACAACAACGCCCACACTATATCATCATCAATGCCATCATCATCATCAGCACCATCAGTCTTCAGTCAGCATTCAATAAATATTAGTCATCTTCTTTACACATTAACCCTGATTTGTTGTTATTGTAAACATATATATAACATTTCTTTGAATTAACTGTCAAGAAATAAATGAAGAAAGCGCTTTTGAGTCAATTGTTTACTAAATTTCCATATTTGAGTTAAATGGCTCATGCGTCAGGGTTTATGGCTGAGACGAATTGAAGTGCTTTAGGTAGGTAATAGCTGAAAGCTTTAAGGTTAGACACATAGGCCGACTCTTAACCGATCTCACTGTGTCTTACAATTGGATTTGACATTTAAATGAGTGTAAATGAGTAATTACATTTTAATACAAAAACAAAAGTACAAGCAAGTATTTAGAACAAATATTTTTGTACAATCATTTATTTCATTGTTTGGATGATTACTTTGATATTAGCAACAAAAAAAAATAAAAATAATTACAACAAGTAAGGAAGGCTAGTTCGGGTGCAACCGAACATTACATACTCAGCTGAGAGCTATGGAGACAAAATAGGGTAAAATCACCACGTAGGAAAATGAACCTAGGGTAACCCTGGAATGTGTTTGTATAATATGGTTATCAAATGAAAGGTGTTAATGAGTATTTTAAAGGGAGTGGGCCTTAGTTCAATGGGTGGACGCCTTTTCGAGATATCGCCATAAAAGTGGACCAGGGGTGACTCTAGAATGCGTTTGTACGATATGGGTATCAAAGTTAAAGGTATTAATGAGTATTTTAAAAGGGAGTGGTGTTAGTTGTATACGTGAAGCGTTTTCGGGATATCGACCTAAAATGTGGACCAGGGTTACCAGAACATCATCTGTCGGGTACCGCTAATTTATTTATATACGTAATACCACGAACAGTATTCCTGCCAAGATTTCAAGGGCTTTTGATTTCGCCCTGCAGAACTTTTTAATTTTCTTCTACTTAATGTGGTAGGTGTCACACACATTTTACAAAGTTTTTTTCGAAAGTTATATTTTGCGTCAATAAACCAATCCAATTACCATGTTTCATCTCTTTTTTCATATTTGGTATAGAATTATGCATATATGTAATACTCCTATATTGCTAATAGAAAATGCTCGCAATGTGTTTTGGATGCGAAATCAAAGCAAGACAGCCTATAAAATTATGGTGACAGCCAGGGACCAGGAAAAACTTAAATTTTGGTACATCCGACTATTGAATACAAAAACAAAAACATGTAAACAGCAATATATCGGCACTCTGATGTTGGGGAATGTACTTAGCTTTTTGTAACAATATAGAAGTATTACATATATGGAATTATGGCATTTTTTTTCATTTTTTGTAATTTTCGATATCGAAAAAGTGGGCGTGGTCACAGTCGGATTTCGGCCATTTTTTATACCAATACAAAGTGAGTTCAGATAAGTACGTGAACTGAGTATAGTAAAGATATATCGATTTTTGCTCAAGTTATCGGGTTAACGGCCAAGCGGAAGGGCAGACGGTCCACTGTGTATAAAAACTGGGCGTGGCTTCAACCGATTTCGCCCTTTTTCACAGAAAAAATTAATTTTTTCTATAATCTAAGCCCCTATCAATATTCACAAGGATTGGTAAAGTTTTGTTCGCCTTATGGCATTAAAAGTATCCCAGACAAATTAAATGAAAAAGGGCGGAGCCACGCCCATTTTGAAAATTTCTTTTATTTTTGTATTTTGTTGCACCATATGATTACTGGGGACTTGAATGTTGACATAATTTACTTATGTGCTGTATAGATATTAATTTTTTTGTTAAAATTTGACTTAAAAAAATTTTTTTTTAAAGTGGGCGTGGTCGTGCTCCGATTTTGCTAATTTTTATTAAGCATACATATAGTAATAGGAGTAACGTTCCTGCCAAATTTCACTATTATATCTTCAACGATAACTTGCAAAAATTTTAAATTACCTTCTTTTAAAAGTGGGCGGTGCCACGCCCATTGTCCAAAATTTTACTAATTTTCTATTCTGCGTAATAAACTCAACTCACCTACCAAGTTTCATCGCTTTATCCGTCTTTGGTAATGAATTATCGCACTTTTCCTGTTTTTCGAAATTTTCGATATCGAAAAAGTGGGCGTGGTTATATTCCAATATCGTTCATTTTAAATAACGATCAGAGATGAGTGTCCAGGAACCAACATACCAAATTTTATCAAGATACTCAAGTTATCGTTACTCAAGTTATCGTGTTAACGGACGGACGGACGGACATGGCTCAATCAAATTATTTTTCGATACTGATGATTTTGATATATGGAAGTCTATATCTATCTCGTTTCCTTTATACCTGTACAACCAACCGTTATCCAATCAAAGTTAGTATACTCTGTGAGCTCTGCTCAACTGAGTATAAAAATAATAATAAAAGATGGTAATAATGCGCCTAGTTTTAACGGCTAACCAATAACTGTCATAACTGAGACTACAACCAGAAAACGAATGAACTAATTTTAATAAACCTCTACTCCAGGGATTGCAAATCCTATGACGTTATACGCACAAAGTTGCTCATATCTCAAAAGAGACAAGACTTAAAATTCACGGCGCGTCGCGACGGCCATGCTAACTGACCACTGATTTCTAGCATCACATGCTTCTATGTCAGCTTCGTCAGTAACACAAATATAAGATATGCGAGCTGCAGAACGAAATGGTTCAGCGCGTTCTGTGTTCGTGTCCTGCGCTCGCGAGGTCAAGGCTACAGCTATTTGGGGCGGCAGAGATCTCGAGGCAGCAATTAAAGTAGGTCCTAGAAAACTTCTTCTGTTTGCCAAAAGGACGGAGTTAATCTATAATATAAGTCTTTATGCCTAATTGGGGTTTTTACGTTTGGTCCTCAAAAATATTCTGGTAATACTATGGATACAATTAGTCTATGTGAGGTTTTTATTGACGGGCCAGTTCATCCTGAAACCATATGAAAAGAAATTCCTCATAAAAGACCTGGGAGTAGTTGAAGATTACAAGAACAGTGTTGCCTTCATAGTAAAAATAGAACAACGTATTTTTCACACCGAAAATTATACCCCACAATTTCATTTTATGTAGTTTGGTGAAATGTGAAAAGCTTAAGAGTTTATTCTAAAGATGTTTCGAATTGTAACTTAGACGTTAAGACGTTAGACCGCGAGTACACAAACCCAGCTATGAGTTGTGTAAAACCTAATACAGCTAAAAATACAAATTATTACGTACTCGGAATTGGTTCATAATAACTTAGATTCGCAGTTGATATCAGTTTGAGAAAGTAAAACACTCAGATGTGCAGAATTAAGAAAATACAGCAAGGGTGGTAACTGTGGACCGACCAAACATGAAACCATGCTGGTTGTTAGAAATCCATCTCTTCCCACGTAAAAAACATATTCTGCTTGACAATATACTCCAATAATTTAGATACAGTTGACAATTTGGAAATATGCCTATAGTTAGCTATATTGTTTTCATTTCTTTCTTTGAACATAGGGGTAATAGAGGTGATTTTCCAAACATCGATAAAAAACTCCCGAACTAGGTAATTTATTAGGTATTAACAAAAGAGAATAAGCAAAAATATGATGAGAGACCATCATGCTTCATGCTCATTGACGACTGGATACCATCTATCACAGCTTCGATCGAAAACGATAGAGATCCAAAATTAATTATGGACGTGACATCAGGAATAAAATCATTATTCGTCTCAAACGTAGGCTCGAAGTTAAAACTGAAAAAATCTGCAAAAAGATTAGCAGTATCAGAGCAAGCGCGTATTTGGTTGGTTGATTGCCGTGCAGGTCGATCGGCAAGACTGAGCGCAAGTACTTACTGTAAATTGAGCTTGTTTTACTAGAACTATTTTGTTGGTTCAGCTGGTCCTTATTTAGGGCTGCAAACTCTTCACGATAGTGTTGCAACTTATCCCTTTGAAGAACTTAGCCAGAGGATTTGAACTTTTACAAAATTGGTTTCTCAGATTCTTAAGCCACCTTAATTTCGCCTATAGACATAATTACACTACTAAGGATTTATAGAGCAAAATCCTGTATTAATTTAAAAAAGTAAGTAATTATTTATAAACAATTAAAATTTAAAAAAAGTTTGATACCGTTAATATGTATATTTAATTTTTTGTTAACATTAGGCTTAAACAATTTTTTTTCTTTTTGATTGTGATGGCCAAAAACCGATTTTGCTAGTTTTCAATCATTGTATGTATATAAAGCAGCAAGGAAAGCTTCCCTGCCAAATTTCAACATGTTATCTTTTGCAGCTTTTTAAATGTTTAAAATTTCTTATTTAAATTTGGCCGGTGCCAGAACCATTTTCCAAAATTTTACAAAATTTCTATTTTGCTCCAAAAGGTCAGTCAACTTTCAAGTTTTATCTACTTTTTGGTCTTTGGCAATGAGTTATTACATTTTTCCACATTTCAAAACTTTCGATATCGAAAAAGCGGGCATGGTTATAATTCGATGTCGCTTATTTTCGATCAGATAAAACTTTTTGTTATTTTTTTTAATTACTTTTATTGGCGGAGTAAAAAAAAATCAAAAATTAAGGTTTTTCTTCACGCGAAATAAAAAAAAATTTAGCAGGGGATTCGAAAAACTAGAAAACGATCGGGCTTTCCTTACTTGACACTCAATACAACAATTTTTGGAACATAAAGAGAATATTACTCCACGATCAGTTTTGATAACTGCGTCATGCTGAACTATACTTCAAAGACTTTTCATCATTGCTTCGGAATTGTTTGAGGAATTAAATTGGAACCCTTTCGCTACCATTTGATATAACTTTGGGTATTTCAGTAACATTTCGGTACTATTTGGAGGCCACTGGGGTTATTTCGAGCCTACTTCGGAACTTTTTCGGGATTGGTTTTATGACCATTTCGGAGTCATTTCTAAACTACTTTGACATTTTTATGGATAACATCACTAACTTGTTATTGGTTTTTTTATAGGTTACAACTGCTATTAACGAGTTATCGGTTTGTTATCGACGCATTACCGGTTCGTGGATTCTTACATTTTTATACCGCAGCTGTACTTGTACACAGGGTATTATAACTTTCATTGGATAACGGTTGTTGTACAGGTATAAAGGAATCGAGATAGATATAGACTTCCATATATCAAAATCATCAGTATCGAAAAAAAATTTGATTGAGCCATGTCCATCCGTTCGTCTGTCGGTCTCACGTTAACACGATAACTTGAGTAAATATAGAGATATCTTCACCAAATTTGGTACACGAGCTTATTAGAATAGACTGGTATTGAAAATGAGCGAAATGGGATGATATCCACGCCCACTTTTTATATATATAACATTTTGGAAAACACAAAAAACTGGTTATTTAGTAAATAATATAATATTAAATTTTATGTGTGGACTGATATTGAGACTCTTGATTAAAATTTAAAAAAAAATTTAAATGGGGCGTGGCACCGCCCACTTGTGATAAAATCAATTTTACAAATATTATTAATTCGGCATAGAGTTTGCCTTTACTATAAGCAATGCTTTGAAGAAAAATCAACGGAATCGGTTAAGGACCGCGCCCACTTTTATATAAAAGATTTTTAAAGGGTCGTGGACGAATAAAAAAAGCTATATCTTTGCAAAAGAGAGCTTTATATCAATGGTATTTCATTTCCCAAGTGGATTTACAACAACAAATAGGAAATTTTAAAAATGGGTGTGGCATCTCCCCATTTATGACTAAGCAATTCTATATGTTTCGGGAGTCATAACTCGAAGAAAAATTAACGAATCGTAATAAAATTGGTTACACGAATTTTACCTATAGGAGGAAATATTTCTAGAAAAAATAGACGAGATCGGTTAAAGACCACGCCCATTTTATATAAAAGATTCTTAAAAGAGTCGTAGACGAAAATAATAATAACCCCAGCGGGTTAGGGGGTCAAAATATACCCGCGGTAGGTATGCCTGTCGTAAGAGGCGACTAAAATACCAGATTCCAGGGGCTGTGTAGCGCAACCCTTCAGGTTGCCAGCGCAATATATAGCTTCTCCAAACCCAATTGTCAACCTCACCTATCCGCGGCGAATCTTGTTTCACTAACAGACGAGGCTCTGGCGACCCCAATCTCCTCATGGAACTTGGGGTGGGGAGGGAGGGATGGCCTGAAGGTTTAATGTGGCCATATAAATCGTTCCCGACATGGTCGGGCTAGCACCTTAATGGTGCTGTGTTACCGGAGCGTACCGGATCTGTATCCAGCAAAGGACCATCACATCGATAACACTCCCCAAAGCCTTCGGGGAGTAACCTTATAGCTACAACAACAACAACAACGAAAATAATAAGCTATATCTTAGCGAAAAAGAGCTTTGTATCAATAGAATTTTACTTTCTAAATTGAATTATAACACTATATTGGCAAACACTAACATTTTTGAAAATGGGTGTGGCACCTCCCCTTTTTTGACTAAGCAATTTTCAATGCTTTCGGGAGCCATAACTCGAAGAAAAATTTACATATCGTAACAAAGATTGGTTAAGGACCACGCCCACTTTTATGACTTTAAAAAGGGTCGTAGGCAAAAATAATAAGTTAAATCTTAGCAAAAAATAGTTTTGTACAACACAAGAAATGGGAAAAAATTCAAATCTTGAAATGTGGGCGTGGCACTGCCCCTTTCTTACAATTCACTTCCCTAACTCGACGAAAAATTTGATGTTTAACAGGAAATATTTTCAGTAAAAATGGAATAAATCGGTTAAATCGCCTTCTTTTATATCAAAGATTTTGGAAAAGTGCGTAGATGCAGGTAATAAGCTATTTCGAGTAAAAGTTGGAAAATTTCGTTAATAACCATTTTTTTTTGTAATAACGCTTTAGAGTACTGAAGAAGATTTAATGATGATCTGTACGAAGTATACGCAGACATCAACATAGTCCAGCGAATTAAAACGCAGCGGCTGCGCTGGCTAGGCCATGTTATGCGTATGAAAGATGATGCTCCGGCCAAGAAAGTGTTTCTATCGGGACCCGCCTATGGAAGAAGAGGTAGAGGGCGGCCCCCACTCCGTTGGAAGGACGAGGTGGAAAACGATTTAAACTCCCTTGGTGTGACCAATTAGCGCCGGTTGGCGGAGCGAAGGAGCGACTGGCGCGCCTTGTTGGACGGCCATAACCGTTTAGACGGTTAAGCGCCAATTAAGTAAGTAAGTAAGCTTTTTAGTACAATGGCACTTGTGTGTTTATGTTTATTGTTCTGTTATATCTTTATTTTAAAATAAACGGTAGGGAAATCCTCATATCTGAAGGAAAACTGCATTATTACCCGCTCAAGGTCATTGGTGTTAGCCTCTGTATCCTTTTTGCTTCTTTTAAACGAAAATTAGTTCAGAATAGAACCATATGAATATGTATTTTTGCGTAGCCTTAAAACACTATTAAACACACAAAACAAACAACAGCAGCATTTCCAGTGTACAGCTGGGTATGCAATGTTCGGTTTCACCCGAACTTACTTGATTATTATTACTTTATAGCCAAGCTATCGGTTTGTTATCGATAACAATTGTTATCGGCGAGTTGTCGAAAGCGGATGGCATAAATAATGCCGAATGTTTAAAAAGATCGTTTTGGAAACCTCCCAACTTTCAAACCTTCTACATCATTAACAGAACTTACCTAACCCACCATTCATCATCGGTACACTCCAACAAACGGCTTTTGTGGTACTTTATTTATAGTAATAGCACTAAATAACAGTAAATAGCAATAATAACACAACAATTCAGTTAAATAAACAATACTGAGCAACAACAAAGCCATAACAGCTTTATAGAAATACTACTTAAGTAATAATGACAGCAGCATTAGACCCAAATAAAGTAACAACAACAATACTATCTAAATAAAATGAATGATAATTCATCTGCTCATCAGCTTTTGGCCACAAGCAACATCGCAACAATAAAAAAAAGCCACCATTGAACACGAAATACTTACATACAAAACTGTATCAAATTCAAAGGGAAAAATTTAAGCCCCAAGCAAATTCCAAGTGTCGATGTTGCCATCAAAGGCAACAACAACAATTATACCTAACAATAGAACAAAAAAACAAACCGAAACATTACAAAACTTTCCGCCGCTTACTACTTAAATCACCAGCTAAATAAACAACAAGCGCAGACGGACAGACGACGAATGTAATGACGAACACCAACAATTTGGAACGCGCATATGCCAGCAATAGGGATGGCAATTTTTTCGATTCTCATAATCCCCGGGGTTTTCGGGATCTACATATTGCAATCCTGGGAACGCGGGATCTGTCCCGTTATATAGTTATTCATTATTTTGCCCCGGCATAATTTGAGGAACGTGCATCGATAATGCTTGTACAACCGCCAACTGCAAATAGAGCATTTTTTGTTTAAAAATAAAATTATTTATTTTATTTAGTAAAAAAAGAAAAAACAAATTATAGTTATATAGTCCTTTGAATTTTAGTACAATGACGTGCACATCCAACTTCAATTGTTTTTTTTAATAATTTAAGTTTTACTGACGGTGCTTAAAATGTTTTTCATATAAAAGAGTTTCGAAACAATTATTGAAAATCAACAAAAATTTTAACAATTTGCAGTGGTTTTATGTTAAAACTAGCAGACCCGTCAGACATTGCTCTACCTTGCTTTGGCCTAGCTCCATAACTTTTAAGAAGGTTTTACCTCTTACTCTCCCTCCCCTCGTTCCCCTTAGGTTAGGTTGAACCGGCCGGTCCATGAGGACCTCACATAGACAGAATGAGTTCGTAGTGTTACCAGCCTATCTCCCATTTTCTTTATTCTTTTATTCACTCCCCTTTCTGTGTCTATTTTCCCCTCTCCTTCTTTTCCATCCCCTCGTCTCTCTCTTGCTCCCTCTCCTTCTCACTCCCCTGCTCCATCTATCCCTATCTCTATCTTCGTCTAACTATATCTCTTTCTCAGTATCTTTCTCCTTCCCTCGTTTTTCTTTTCTGTAGTTCTCTTTATTTTCATCCATCTCATAGTCCTAGTCCCACTTCAAATTCCAGTCCCAGTCGCATAGCGTTGCATGTATTTTCAAATGCTGTTTTATAAAAAAATAAAAATTAAGCATTATGTCTAAAAAAAAACATTTTAAGAGTGAACCATTTTGGGTTATAAAAAGTAGTAAGGATTTGATACTCGGACCTACACAATATGATTACAAAACTTCAAGAGAATCGGCTAAGCCGTTTCGAAGGAGTCAAACTACAAAAACGACACGTGAATTTCGTATATAAGATTCAGTTAATCAGTTTTTACTTGAAAATTCCCTAAGAATTCGGGATAAAAAGTTTTGTAATGTTGCCTCTTTGTTACCAAAGATTACAATTGTGTCTCCATTTACAATGTTATAAATCCCAGGACTACTTTATAAAAATTCCGGTATTTCCAGAACATAAAAAAGACCGGGATCGGCATACCTAGCCAGCAGCAACAATGATTTAGCTTGTATCATCTAACCACCCGCACGTGACCTCTAGGCCCCACTTCAATCGACGACCGCATTATGGCCCAAAAAGCGAATAGAGTGAGCAGCCACAAGAAAAAGAAGAAGAAGGGGTAGCCACCACACAACAGCAGATCATGCAATAATAATGCAACAACAACAAAAAAGCTTGATCTTCAAAATATGCATTGTAACATACAAAAAACTAAACAGACAATTGATTCAAAACAAAAATGATCCAAAAATTCGTTACGTCTCGTCCCAACGCACTTGGGCATCTCCAACAAACAAAAATGTAAAAGAAATACTTTTTTGGCCATTATTATTGTACGACGCTGGCAATTGTTGTGGCGATCTCATTTGGCTCACACGCGCAATCAGTCAAAATTGAAAATTTATTGAATCAAAAAGAGTTTAAATACTTTGTGTTGTACAACACAGCAAAATCAACACAAAGGATTTTCGGTTGTCTTGGCTTTTTTGGTCGCTTTCAGTGCTGCCTTTTTTCTCAGCTTGTTTTGTTTAAACCAAAATAGCTCGTGTCAAAAGACTTTGATCCATTAATCAATATGCTTTGAAAAAAAAACTTCTGAAATGCTCGATATGTTTAAAAATATCTGTTATATTTGTTTTGTTCGAGCTCTCCATTTGCCTCGTTTGGTGGAGAGTGGCAGTTCGAAAGTGACGGATTGCTGGCAAACATTGTAAGTATTGGGATTTTGTTTTGTTTGTGGGGCTTATTATGCGACTGTTGTGTAGTGGACAAGGTAAAAGTAAAGTGCGGTGTCATCTTCTAACTAAATTACTGTACTGCATTACTTGATGTCAATGTTGTGAGATTGAGGCCTTTAGATATCGGATAGGATCAACGTCTTTACATGCATATACAGTGGCGTAGCTACCTCGGGTGGCACCCGGTGCGGAAGTTGGTGCTGTCACCCCATCGAAAGTAAAAAAGCAATAAATTGTATATGATAAAGGTCATGGATCATTTATTATTTACAATATTGAAGAAATAACAAAACACAATAATAACTAAGACAGAAAAGGAATTGTTATACAATTAAAATTTCTTCTTTCTAGCTTTGAGAGCTGCAAACTCAGCAATTACTTCATCGAAATTTATATTTTGTATTGACTCGTGTTCGATGGCTAGTATACCAAGATTGCTAAGCCGCGATTGGGTCATTGTTGCCCGCAAATAGTTTTTTTTATTAATTTTAATTTACTGAACTTCTCTCACATGAAGCTACGGACACGCAAACCGTCATGAACAATTTCAGTGCAATCATAAGATTAGGAAGATATTCTGTAAAATCCCATTCTACAATAAGCATAAAAAAATCTAGAGACACTCACTCAGTAACCGTAACATTAGCGGGTTTTTAATGTGTTCGCAGTCTTGGTATCTCCAAAACTAATTCGGTTTCTGAGACCTCATCATAGAAATCAGTAAATTTAGATGTAGCTAATTTCAGTTCTTCAGTATTCGCGAAAAGCAAAGCATTAGTTTGTACGATCTCGAACAATGAAGCTACATCTTGAAGAGACAATTTAACAATTCACGCCAACCAAAGACAACACACTTCACGAAACAAATGAGAAATGTTCCAATTGAGACGTCAAAGATCGCGAGTTTGGGACGGGGAATCCCCCAAGACAGCATCAGACTCTTTTCGGAATTCCCGATTATACATATTGCTGAGGAGGGAATCCTAGAAAAAGAAATTTTTGTGCTAGCATTTTTTTTGTTTGTACATAGTTCTTAGAGTTGAGAGACCGGGTGGGTGTCACCCATAAAAAGGTGAACCCGTGCGGCCCGCCCCCGCCGCCCCACCACCCCCCCTTTGCTACGCAAATGTGCATATACATCTACATTTGCCACCAAAAAATGCTAATCGAAATCTGCACATAATATTAGTGTATGGAGAAATAGTGGGGACACAAACGTTATCTGTCAGAGTGTACAACGCATACCAAAATTCAATGTGGAGATAGTGGAGACATACACACTTTTAGTACTACATAATTTATGTGCAATAATTTTATAAGTGTAGGTAAATTTATGCACTTAGCAGTCCATATAAAGCTTAAGTGTATATGTATATAAATGTTATAAAAATCACAGCTATTATAGACCTATAATGATTTAAATAGTTTCCTGAAAACTTGTTATCGTATCGTTTCAACGAACTTTCAAGTAGACTCAAATGTTCTGTTCTATTGAAGATGAAAAATTTAGGGCGCGAGAACCTCCGAAGAGATTTTAGGCCGAGCTTCTCTTCCAATTCGCGTCGTGCTCCTTTTAATTTTTCCTACAAATTGCCGGGACGGGACCTACTTGTTTTATGCCGATTCCAGACGGCACCTGCAAGGCAGATGAGTTTTTCACTGAAAAGCTTTTCGGTTGCAGAAATATACTCGTAGTGCTTGCCGAACACTGCCGAGGGGCGACTCTGCTTCCAAAAATTTTCTTCTAATTGAAAAAGCTTGTTTCTAAAATTTTGATGCTGCTTTGCCCGGGGTGTGAACCCAGGATCTTCGGTGTGGTAGGCGGAGCACGATACCATCACATCCACGGCGACCGCCCATTATTTACAGACCAATAAAAACCAACATAACATTAAAATTATATATATATATAAAGTCAGCGCGGTATCGTCCGACTTTTCTCATATTTAATGAGAGTGTTCCTTAACCCACACGCAACTATATAACTCCGAATTCACTCAAGTTATCGTGTTCACAGACGATGAACCTGGCTGAATTTATTTAATTTTCCATGATCATTCTGATACATTGAATTCTATATTTATTTCGATTATTTTATGCCGTTGCAACCTACCGTTATGTGCCAACAAAATTAATATACTTTGCGAGCTTTGCTCAGCTGAGTATAATGATGAAGAGGATGTAGGATGCTGCTTCAAAGGAGGCATCAAGGTCCGATTAAAACGAATATTTTTTTCCGTTTGACAGATATGTTAAATTTAAAGTTAAGAAAATATCTCGCTACATCAAGTCAGAGGAACGTAAAGCGAAGCAAAAAGTTGAGATATGCAGTTATGCACTGTCCAAGCCGAATGGGCTTTTACTGGCGCCAAAACGAATTGCGAATGAATAACGACTGCGCCGTTTGACACAGAGTAGTTCAGAAATTGATTAATGGATTTCAATAACGGAGTTCCAATGAGATATTCAGGTCTGCATCGCGATCAAACCTCCATATGAGTTCTATGCGAGTTGGCAGCCTGAACTTATGTGTACTTATTTGCCTTGTGTTTACAAACTTTTTTCCCGAATTGCCCGTAAAATATTACTATTAAAAGTCACAACAACTTATCAAACTAATAACTCTGTGGTCACAAGGCTTAGCAGCACAAGTCCATTTTTGGCCAAATTGAGTTATTATCGTGGTTGAATTCTCCTTATTCGATTTCATATTTTGTCAAAATTTTGTGAAAATCACTCCAAAAGTTAACGAGATATTAAGAAAAGGCAACAGCTCATGTCAAATTTATTGCAGTTGCATAGGGAATAATAACACATCTCAGTTATCTAATATCAGCTGATTACTCGCTTCACTTGGGTTCATGTGTCCTGTTGGAATTCAGCAAGTGAATCATCTAATTGTTATTTTTTTGTTTGCGGAAAAATAGCATATCTAACTTGTGATTTTATTCCATAATAAGTTTGTTGTTCGAAAACGTACATAGGTATACTTGTAATGTTTTATTAAATATATTTTCCACAAATGCGTATCATTACTTAACTTATGCCCTTGTTATATTTTATATTTCCTATTATTTGTAAACATAATAAGAGATATGCTATTTTTCCAAAACGACTTATTTGTGTCAAATAAAGTAACTTGACTTACTTTTTTGTTCCAACTGCTAGCTTCAAGAAATCGGTGAATAGTGTTTTTATTGCAATATATATTTACATAACTTAAAGTTAATAAACAATTGAAGAAAGAGGTAGGTTAAAGTTTATCCAACACCCATATTTCATTAAATAGGATTTCTTTCATTATGACACATCTTTGTGTCATTAAAGGTCCGGAATTTCGTGAGCTAAATTAATGGTCCTTCCAAAAAGTTAATTATCAGACGATCCCTCCAGCCATAGGCGGTAAATTTTTTTTTAAATAAGTTTTATGCTCCCCTTGTACACTCAGAGAAAAAATCGTTCTAAACGAACGAAACAAATTCAAAATTAAGAACATTCGTTGACAAAAGTGTGTTAAGTACGTTTTTCTTAACTCGTGACCGTTGGGCTTGTTTTAAGAACAGTTTTTCCAAGCACACCGTTCGTATTTTATGACCAGTTTGGTATTGATGTGTGAACCTTCTGTGCTCATTTCAAGCACTATTTGTGCTTAATAAGATTTTTCGTTCTCACGCTTTGAGAACAATTTGTGGTCGATTTAACATTTTTCGTTCTCAATTCAAGAACGGTTTGGGCTTGAACATTGATAGGAGGGGAAAGTATTTTTTTCAATGGTACCCATTTATTTTTTATAAATAATAATTTTTTTGTCATAAATAAAAAATATTTATAACAAAAAAATTTGTATTATAGTCCAAAAATTTAAGAAAAAAATGCGTAATATGCATTTTTTCTTTGTTTCTCTTATTGAAAAATTATTCTTATTTTGAAGATGTAATCTGCATATATACTTAAAACATTTCATAACAAGTTTGAGAATTATCTGTGCATAAGTGAATGGAAAAATAATTGAACGAAAAATAAAAGTTAAAAAATTGCTTTAAAAAATTTTATAGTTTGACGGCTATCGAACTCGCGCCACGCGATCACAACCACAATATCATAACCGCTGGGCCACCACGACTGCTTAATAGCTTGCGCCAAATGTTGTATTTAACATTGTAGTATACACGAATTTTACCGTTTCTTTTTACTTGAACTTAATTTAAGAACATTGTTCTCATTAATAGAACATTTGTTCATATTTTAAGACCAGCCGTACTCCTTTTCAAGAAAATGGTTGTCAGTTCAAGAACAAGGTTGTTGTTTTGTTTGTTTTGTTGTTAAGAACATGAAAATTTTGAATTGAGTCCGGTGGTGCTGGATTTTAGAACGGCGTTTTTCTCTGAGTGTACCGAAAGAAACATATTGTAGTTTTATGCCGACTCCGAACGGCATCTGCAAGGCAGATGAGTTTTCATTGAGAGCTTTTCATGGCAGAAATACACTCGGAGTGCTTGCCAAACACTGCCGAGGGGCGATCCCGCTTAGAAAAATGATCATCTAATTAAAAAAAACTTGTTTCTAAAAGTTTGATGTTGCTTCTCCAGAGGCGTGAACCCAGGATCTTCGGTGTGAATGGCGGAGCACGCTACCATCACACCACGGCGGCCTCCTCGAAACTATTAGGGAGCATAATAATAGTTTTTCTGCCTACGAAAGCCACATTTGTCGGCGTGATTAAAGTGCAAAATATGTATTTAAACTCCGATTTTTCAATAACAAAAGTGTACAGCCTGTACTGCAGAGATGTTGAAACTCTTGTTAGCTTATCAAAATATTCAGAAATATTCCACACAATGAACTTAAAATTCAAGCAACCGAAACTTGATACTTGTTGCAAATGCGATTACTTTAAATCCCAAATGGATCACATCAATAAAAATACGTCAGAATATAAAATACTGACCGAAAAACAGGCAAAGCATTACAAAGGTGCAGATATAGCATATAAATCTAAAAATTTTGCAAAATATCTGGCTGGGAAGCACAAAAATGTAAAGACTTACACATTTGATTTGCAACAAGTTTTGCCAACTCCTTAACTGAAGACCTCCATTTGCTACTATAAGAGGCTATTGAATACTTAAAATCTTAGCATACATGATTGTGAAACGATAAGAAAGCCCTGGAGAAAAGTTAATGAAGATGGAGAGAAGTTTACCTGGTCTGATGTGAAGTGCTCCGCTACACTCAAAATCGCTTTGGTTGTGTAAAATACAAAACTTCTCTGGATGATACGCATCCTTTTAGGGCACTTAATGTTGCGAAGCGTGGTGTCAGTTCTTTAACAATTGGGGACCAAGATAAAATTTTAACAACTCTTATATCTCAAGAGAAAAAGGAAGACTTGTTAAGCATTTTGAACTTAATCGATCTCATGTTCCATATTGTTACAAAAATCTGAACTCGGGAAATATACGAAATACTGATCCAGATATTGCTGATGTCTCTATATCTAGCGAAAATATTGAGAACGACACCTCTCAATAGGATATTCTGTCATATTTATGTCAAATTGTTGAAATTCCTTTCAAATTCTTTACTTTGGCATTGCATTATTTTTTTACTACTATCTCATTTGATTATGATAAAATTGATTGAGGTTCGTATGTTTCATTCTTATTATTCGCATTACATTATTTACATACATTTACAAAAGGTTAATTTAATGAAATCAATGCACTTAACTGAGTTCAATAATATGATTACAGTTTTGACAAAAAAAAACACAACATAAAGAGTATTATACTGAAAACATTATTTTTATTGTGACAGCATATCGGCATAACTTGAACCCATGATTCAATTACTAGAGGTTTGTTCTTCAATGACGGCAGAGCTTTGACACTCCCAAATTGAAAAATCTGGACGAGTTGATTTTAAGAAGTAAGGAAAACGGGTAATAATTAAATCCCCTTTAACGAAAATTGTAATAGAAAGTACCTTCCTTTAGTAGTTACTACTAAGTAGTATATTAGTAGTGATAATAATTTGTAAATGCCAATAGGTTTTGGAGGAAATAATTAATTTTCTACTAAATATTTCGTGAATTGATAAAGAGCTATGTCGGTTTAGAATTTTATTCAAAAATGCACTATATCAAAATTTGTTTCAAAAACTCCCTATATGAGCATAAGTTCAATGCATTTTGATATAAGAGGGAGTTAGTGTGAAGCATTCTGAAGCGTTCTTCAATCTAATTCTAATAAAGGGCGTTTTTGTGACAAATCATGAAATGGGAGGTTTTTGAAAAATAATTTGAGATAGGACGATATTGAAAAGGCATTCGACATGGTCTAACAAAGAATATGGCTTATTGTCTTAGAATTTTATATTCGGTCTTGACTATGACAGAAGAGTTCAGATTTTATGCGGTCCTGCTACACAGGGAGTATTCACCTTTTTATTCTGAAATTTCGGAAAGCTCCTTTACGTCAAGTAAGTAGAATATTCGGAACATGTTCGTTTGATACTACCTCACGAGGTCCGAATATACATAATATTCAAAATATAAACCGATTCCCCAATTCTTAAATGGAGACGAATGTTTCGAACATATGGAATAAATAAGTTAACGTACTCAATGAGAACATTTCGTTATGGCATCTTCATTATTTACTAATGTCATTTTTACGTGAATCGATTTACTAGTCGAGTTTTTGACGTTGAACGATGAATTTTGAGGTGGTTTAGTTTCGTATGTTCACATATGTTCCGTACTTTTCATAAAACCCATGTTCAACCACACTAATAGATCATGGCATAGTTAATAAATTCATCATACAATTAAATAAATGTTCTAAGGAATTATGCAATTCAGTACTTATCGGGTATTTGTAAACTGATTACTTCCTATTTCTACTACTAAAATTTTTCGAAAAATCGCAAAGAAACAACACAGTTAACGAATGTCAATTCGATTTGGGAGCAAAATGGCTTCAATTGTCATAAAATTTGTCTGTCGAGCAAACCTCTTGTGATTGAATCATGACTTGAACCAACGAATCACCATCTGATTCAGCGTTCTATTTTCGAGTTTTTCATTCAACCAAAAACGTGAGTTCCTACAATAATTTATTGTGATATTAAATTAATACGTATTGACAAAATAAAGACCTATTTTAATTATTATACATATTCCTATGTACAATTACCAATAATCGTATTTTTATTTCTTTCGCAAAACACAATTTTGGTTTCATTTCCGCCAATTGTGTCGAGTGTATGTGAAATAATCTCTTTGCTTCAAGCTGCTGGTTATGTGTATGGAATATTCTTCGTTGCCTTCTACATAGGTGTGGCTGCTTGCTTTTGCTTTTTTTGTTGTTGTGATTATTTACTAACATCATAGTGATGCTAATATTCGCCACAATATTTAGTTTAATAACATTAAATAATATTGTATTATTTTCGGCAGTATATGATTATAGGCTAAGGAATTTCAATAAAAATGTTTGGTGTTCAACATTGTTATGATTTTCGTTTCGCTATTATATTGATAGTGACCATTGTTAAACAAGTTAGTGATTGCCTTAATCGATCAGTGTTCATTGGAACTTAACTAATATGTGTCTATCTAACTGCTTAATACCTATTCGTATGGACATGAGTGCTATTAGCTTTTCCGGAATTGTTTTGAACGCATGTCTAAGCTGCTTAGATGGATGCTAATACAGCATTATGTATATATGTATATATCCTGCACTTTGATACTTACCGCCATACTGCCTACTGCTATTTATCGTCAATTTCCGTTAGTGTTATTTTGACGCTCACAGCATAGCAACACAAAATCATATTACAAACTATATTTCCTCACTCATTTGACAATTACGAGCACAAGCAAATCATTTCATCACATCATACAATAAGAGTTGACATCACATCATAACGATCACTTCGTAATGCAACAGAAGCAACGGGCCATTTTGTGACACTAAACTGAGCAAAAGGTGTACTATAAAATATATATAATTTCAAAAACCTTATATTAACTACTTTACCATACCGACTCTTTTTAGCAACTTGATGCCTTCCAATTTGCACTCTAATTCCCTTGATTGGCAGTCCAACTGACTAATAACTAAGCAAGTGCCTGATGTATGAAAGTTCACTTTCATGTATGTTTGAAAATACTTCCATAAGTAACCAATTTGTTGTGTTGTCCTACAAAAAAGCATAGATTCAAATACAATTTTCCTCCATTCAGAATTGCAAAAATTGTTCTCGAGTTTGCTGCATTCTCCATCTCGCTTTGATTTTTATCATTATATGCTCTCACATTAATTTCGCTGTATTTATGAACAGCAATTTTTTTTGTCAGCCGAGGATTCGTGTTCTAAGACTTAACAGCAAAGGGAAATTAAGATATTCCAGAAGTTGGGCACAGTGGGACAGAATTCAATGCGCTGACTGAAATAGTCATTGTCTCACGCACGAAATGAATCAAAGCCAGAAAAGGTCAATATAACACACAGAGCAGCCCAGGGATCGGTGTTAGGTCGAGATCTCTGCCATGCTTCTCTTGCTAGACAGCAGCTTTCATGTTGGTTTCGAACAAACATGAGTGACGTGGCCTTTGAATGGGAAAAGCGAAGGCGGAGATCGTGATCGCCACAAATGGAGCTCCTGTCATCATCATGAAAGGAAGGAACCAGTTTATGACCACTACGAAGAAGTAGGTAGAGATGTCACGCGTGCTTTCATGTGCGCGAAAATATCGATCCAAAGCTCGCAGCAGCAGTGGAGCTGCGCTGCTGAATGGAGTCCATCCAAGATATAGTCCCCTCATTAGAGCCATCGCTGGTGCGTTCACATGAAGAGGTTGATTTCTTCTTGATGGGCAGTGTGGAAAATCCGAATTGCCATTACTCTTGCCAACTAGACCCCGTAAGCCACACCTTCTTCGAATGCAAGCACTTCGGAGACACAAAAATGTGATTTATAAATTTGCCTTCGTAAATATGAGATGGGATATGGCCAGCAGAGGGGTGAGGAATAATACCCTCGCGAAAAAGAATAACTTGAAAATAACTACAGAGCTCACGTGCAGTGTCATCCTCGGTTCAACTGCAATAATTTTGGTCTTTTTCGGTGGGCTGGAAATTAAAATAGGCCCAAAGGTTGGCTTCTGTGCTCCCATGCTGGCGTTTTGGCGGAGTTGCAATGCTTCCCTGACCTGGCGTTAGGGTGGTTTTTTGCACTCCTAACAGGAATCAGTGAAATTGAAAACTGGCGTGGTGCCCAATAAAGACCAAACGTTTTCTATATACGTAAAATAGTGAAAAAAGACATGGCTACAAGCCGCATATTGGATTCTAAAATACATAACTGATTTTGTGCCTGGCGTGGTGCCAAAAAAATAACCAACAAATGTACATTTCGTGAATAACGGAATTAAATAACGAAGCTACTGTGAATAACGGAGCTTTTGTGAATAACGGAGGAACAAGTGAAACGACAAATTGACTTTGAATAAAATTAAGATAACCTGACATTTAAGGGTTCTTTTAAGCACCTTGCCATTTAACGCTTGCGAATGCAGTGTCAATTAAAACCAAAAAAAAGCAAAGGGTCAATGCATTTGCGTCTTGACAACCACGCCACTGCTGGCAGCCATAATTTCGAAATAGTAAAGGACTTCGTTATTTGGGAAACTGCATTAACAGAAACAACGTCTGTCAAGAAATCCAGCAAAGAATCACTATTGCCAACAAGCGTTTCTTCAACTGAGAAGGTAATTGGAAAGATGAGCCATCTCACGGCAAACGAAGATCATTCTCTACAAGTGACTTATGTTTCCCTCCTGCTATATGTGCAGAAGCATGAACCATGACAACATCAGATGAGGCAGCTTTGGCAGTGTCGAGAGGAAAGTTCTTCGAAGATTATGGGCCTTTAGGGATGAGCCGTACTAGCTTTATGCATACATAAACATAGTTCAGAGAATTAAATACATACATAGGCTACGCTACGAATGAAAGATGATGATCAGGCTAAAAAGGTATTCTTATCAGAACACGCCTACGGAAGCAGAAGAAGAGGGCGCGCCCAACCCACAGGAAGGACCAGGTTGAAAACGATTGAAGTTCTTTTGGTATTAACCATCGGCGCCAGCGAAGAAGCGACTGGCGCGCCTTGTTGTCGGACGTAGTCTTTTAAACGGCTAAACGCCATCTATTAAGTACGAGATGTGGAGAAGCGTCAACTTAGGTTTTAATGTGCCACTTTTCAAGAGAGCCTTGCTCCTACAGAGTTTTGTTACCAAGGCTTAATAAGGTTGTTATGGCAAACTGCATTTCAAGAAGATGAGAAATAGAGAAGGGATGGGGAGATAAGGAGGGGTTAAGTGGAGTTAAGGTGGGAAAAAGGTAGGGAATGGAAAAGTCAAAGGTAGGGGAAGTGAGGAAAAATGGTACCAAGAAAAACGGAGGAGAAATCCAATGGAGCGGAAGAGGAGGAGGCTGAGAAAGATAAAGAAAACAAGTAAGGAAGGCTAAGTTCAGGTGTAACCGAACATTACATACTCAACTGCCAATTACAGCTTGCAAAACTTTTAAATCACCTTCTTTTAAAAGTGGGCGGTGCCATGCCCATTGTCCAAACTTTTACAAATTTTCTCTTCTGCGTCATAAGTGCAACTCACATACCAAGTTTTATCGCTTTATCTGTCTTTGGTAATGAATTATCGCACATTTTCGGTTTTTCGAAATTTTCGATATCGAAAAGGTGGTTATTGTCCGATTTCGTTCATTTTAAATAGCAATCTGAGATGGGTGCCCTGGAACTTACATACAAAATTTCATTAAGATACCCTAAAATTTACTCAAGTTATTTTGTTTAAGAACGGACGGACGGAAGAACGGACGTGGCTAAATGAATTTCTTTTTTCGCCCAGATCATTTTGACATATAGAAAGAAGTGCTCAGCTGAGTATAATAAGAAGAGCAATACTGGGCGTGAGAGCAAGAAGAAGGCTATGCGTTGAAAATATTCAAACAATGCTTAGTATTACATTTGAATTAAAAGGGGGCAGGGGGCGTGTAAGTGTTATTATAAAATACTAACTGGAAAACTTGCGTGATTGGAGCTGGTTTAATGTGCGAATAAAGCACTCTTCCTTCACGCTGGCTCAATGCTTCGACGTCGCGAGATTAGGAGCGACTCCGTCTTAAGATGCTAAAATCCAATTTACGGACTTTTTGTAAATGAGTGAAAATATAATTTTTTAACAATAACTTTAATTTGAATTCATACGCATTTATTTCTATCTGCATAAATTCAATTTTGTTATTGTTATCCCACTGTTCGTTCATATCTTCATTTGCTGCACAGTTAAATATTTATTCAAATTGGGAAACTGCAAAAAGCGGCAGCAGAAATGCGACAAACATTCCAATATTATTATAATAATCACCACCATCATCAGCCGCTACAAGTACCTACGACCAACACCCGCCTCTCGCCTGCTCACTTGACCATTATCGGCTAAGATCCACAAAACACTGTCAATGAGCCCATCCGATTACCAAAGGCAGCTCAACTAAATTAACCAATACAAACAAAAAAAAAGACGCTTTTGTATTGCCAACAATATTTTTGTTGCTAGCTACCTGCAATTGGGAGCGGGGGGCGTTTATAAGAAGTTGGCTTGATCAGTTAGTCGATTTGTTGCCTGGTTATTTGATGTCATGCTGCTCTATAGCGAATCGCGTAACCAACATTTCGCCTCATTCCCGTATCTTTGTCATGGTGAAGCTTACAACAGCAGCAGCAATGCAGCGGCTCTTAAGTGCGCGCTAATCCGCGTGTTGTCAACTTCATTAGCTCGATAAACATGCCGACACATTAAATTGGCGGCGCAGATTGTGCGGCGGCTGCTGCTGCCGATTGTCGCATTGGTTGTTGCGCGGCTTAATACGTTTGATGTTGAACGAAAAATCGCTGCCAGTTGCTGCTTTAATACTCATAAAGTATTTCTGATTGTCGACTGCCGACGGTTATTAGTCGTTAAAAATGGTGGCAACATTAGGACTAAACGCATGAAGTCACACAAAGAAGACAAAACCAACAAAACTTAAAAAGCGGCAATGAGGACGACGCGCATTAAAAACAAGTAAGGAAGGCTAAGTTCGGGTGTAACCGTACATGATATACTCAGCTGCCAAATTACAGCTTGCAAAACTTTTAAATTACCTTCTTTTAAAATTGGGCGGTGCCACGCCCATTGTCCAAAAATTTTAATAATTTTCCATTCTGCGCTATAAGGTCATACCCACCCACCAGTTTCATCGCTTTATCCGTCTTTGGTAATGAAGTATAGCACTTTTTTCGGGTTTTCGAATTTTCTATATCGAAAAAGTGAACGTAGCGATCTGAGATGAGTACTTACATACCAAATTTTATTAAGATACATCAAAATTACTCAAGTTATCGTGTTTACGGACAGACGAACGGACATGGCTAAATGAATTTCTTTTTCGCCCATATCATTTTGATATATAGAAAGAAGTCTATATCTATCTCAATTAGTTTATGCCGTTACGGGGTACCGGTATGCGAACAAAATTAATATACTCTGTGAGCTCTGCTCAGAACTTAATCGCACTGGGACCAATATATTATAAAAGCGTTGAATTACTGGCATATGCTGATGACATTGATATCATCGGCCTAAACACCCGCGCTGTTAGTTCTGCTTACTCCAAACTGGAAAAAGAAGCGGTAAAGATGGGTTTGATGGTGAATGAGGACGAAACGAAGTACCTGCTGTCATCGAGCAAAGAGTCAGCGCATATGCGCCTTGGCAACCACGCTACTGTTGGCAGCCATAATTTCGAAATAGTAAAAGACTTCGTTTATTGGTAACCAGCATCAACACTAGCAACAACATCAGCTCTGAAATCCAGCGAATAATCAATCTTGCCAATAAATGCTATTTTGGACTGCGTAGGCAATTGAAAAGTAAACTCCTCTCTCGGCGAACGAAATCATACTCTACAAGTCACTTATCGTACCCGTCCTGGATATGGGGCAGAAGCATGGACCATGACAGCAGCAGATGAAGCGGCTTTGGGAGTGTTCGAGAGAAAAGTTCTTCGAAAGATTTATGGACCTCTACGCGTTGGCGATGGCGAGTACCGAAGAAAATTTAACGATGAGCTGTACGAGCTATACGCAGACATCAACATAGTCAAGCGAATTAAAACGCAGGCGCTGCGCTGGCTAGGCCCATGTTATGCGAATGAAAGATGATGCTCCGCCAAGAAAGTGTTTCTATCGGAACCCGCCTATGGAGGCAGAGGTAGAGGGCGGCCCCCACTTCGTTGGAAGGACCAGGTGAAAAACGATTTAAACTCCTTTGGTGTGACCAATTGGCGCCGGTTGGCGGAGCGAAGGAGCGACTGGCGCGCCTTGTTGGACGGCTATAACCGTTTAGACGGTTTAAGCGCCAATTAAGTAAGTAAGTAAGAGCTCTGCTCAGCTGAGTATAAAAATAAAACGCGGTCGAAGGTGGAAGGCAAACGACACAGGCGACAGGCGGCATTAATGACAGCGACAGCAGCAGTTGTAAGTTGCAACAGTTGGTTGACAACATTTTAAACGCTGTTACAGCAAACAAACTTTCTTTTTTCTTTTCCTCTTTTGTTGGTATTTGCAATTGCAGTAAATTATCATTGAAGTCGCTTGTGCGCAGGCACAGAGTTCGAGGTGTTAAATATAATTTTGGGAAAGCAGGAAGGGAGACGCTGCGTGGGTACAGCAGTTGTTTGGTTGTTTGCGCATGAGAGCGACAAGGTGTTGGCATGGCTTTGGACGCTGAAATGTAGATAAGCCAATTAAACTATGAAGGGTAAATGTTATGGTCATTAGAGCTATTGAACTTATTGCGGAAATAGGAAATACGCGATAGTAGCACAATAAAATGAATTAAACGCTTAATTAAAAATACTTTGTAAGTAAAGACTCAGGTATGTGTACATACATATATGCAAATATAAGTTGTATGTATTTCTTTTCCATTAATGATAACTAGCGCTGAGACAGAGGTAATCTAAGTTTCCAAAGTCCCGAATACATTCTTCTTTTTCGTCGTTTTGGTTCCGGTGTTGATGAGCTATGTCCTAAAATCAACGACTATCATGGCGACCTCATTTGCAGCATGGATTTTGCAATTACAGCCCATATTGGACATCCCAACCTAAAGTCCATAGCCGCAACAAAATCTTCAATTCTCTTGCCTGCAGCAATTGGAGCAAAGATAAGGAAACGCTCATAACCAACTATAAAGTATTTCGCCGGTCGTTTGCATGCTAAGCGCCCCATATGGTCGCCAAGTCTAAAATAAACACACTGGAAGACACTGCAGGCCTGTCAAAGACGGGATGCCTTCTTATATCGCTAGAACATCACCTATACAGTGAGGCTGAACAAACAGTTTCTGCTAAATACCCAGCAACCTGGGCATCCCAACAGACAGCTAATTGAAGAGGCCTCGCTTTCCAGCAACTTAAGAAGTCATCTCCGTAAGCACTATAAAGAAATCCGGAACTTAAGAATTCAGCCGTATGAAAAAGAAGAGCTTTAAAAATCCCTCAGAAACATCCATAAAAAGTTGTCGGACTACTATGCCACTGTTTGCCGGATGAACCCCGTCCTTAAAGACAAACACACAATTCGTAGCTGAGGAAAGCAGCCTCCATGAGAAGACGCACGTTACTCTATCTCTATTGGATACTGTAATAACTTGAATCCTTACTTATCCAGAATCAACTAAGACATAGCCAATGTATGTCTCGCTAGTAATGCGTCCCCAAATCCAACCATTTTTTCACTGGTAATGTGGAAGGAACGCCTTTAACTCTGAACCAACCCTATTGAAACTAAAAGTTTTGTCGTACTACCGTTAGAGGACAGTGATGACAATTAGGGCGAAGCACTGCTACAACAACAACAACAACGAAAACGCAAATTGTAAGAAAAGCTCAGCCCAAATCTTCTCAGAGGAAAATCGCGCCAAGTATTTATTTAATTTTTTATATAACAGCAAGGACAACTCAAATGCGAAATTTCAAAATGAAGCCTTCAACGGTTTTTGAATTATGACTTAAAAACTTTAAAACTTTATTTTTCTTAATTTCTACTTTTTGTCATAAAGTCAACTCTATGGGATCAAATTTCATCATTTTACCTTTTTTGGTTTCGCATTTTTCCATTTTTCGAAATTGTGATATAGATTTTTTTAAGTGGACATGGTCGCCGTCCCATTTTGTTAATTTTCATAACGTGTATATGGGGTATTCCATCCCATTTCGACCAATTTTGAACCCGACACCTTTAGAATTGGCTGAAAGTTTTTCTTCTTTTTCTAGCTTACGAAAGACGTTTTTCAGAAGTTTTTCAAATTTTTTCATCCAACTCAAAAACAGTTATGAATTTAAAAAAAAATACCGTTTTTGTTTTCAAAATGCTATAACTTTTTCAAAAATTGACCGTTTGGGATCTTTTTTTTTAAATTTGTTTTTAAATGTACTTTTCGGAAAAAATTCAAAAAAAATTTTAAAGTTTTTTTTTGTAATTTTTCAGTTTTTCGAGATTTTTCGAATTTGGCCCTTTTTTTCTCATAAAAAACTTCAATCAATTCTGCAATCATCCCCACTAATCCCGGAGTGGGCCGAGAATCTTTTTTTTTATTTAATTGAAAAAAAAACTTTAAAATTTTTTTGTATTTTTTCCGAAAATTACATTTAAAAATATATTTAAAAAAAAATTATCCCAAACGGTCAATTTTTGAAAAAGTTATAGCATTTTGAAAAAAAAACACCTTTTTCCAACTCAAAATAGCTTTTAAATATTTTGAAAACGGCCCACTCCGGGATTAGTGGGGATGATTGCAGAATTGATTGAAGTTTTTTATGAGAAAAAAAAAGGGCGAAATTCGAAAAATCTCGAAAAACTGAAAAATTACAAAAAAAAACTTTAAAAATTTTTTTGAATTTTTTCAACTCAAAATAGCTTTTAAATATTTTGAAGAAAAAAAAGGTGTTTTCTTCAAAATGCTATAACTTTTTGAAAAATTGACCGTTTGGGATCATTTTTTTTTAAATGTACTTTTCGGAAAAAATACAAACAAAATTTTAAGGTTTTTTTTTCAATTAAATATTCTCGGCCCACTCCGGGATTAAATAAAAAAAACTTTAAAAATTTTTTCGAATTGTTTCCGAAAAGTACATTTAAAAACAAATTTAAAAAAAAAGATCCCAAACGGTCGATTTTTGAAAAAATTTTAGCATTTTGAAAAAAAAACGGTGTTTTTTTTTAAATTCATAACTTTTTTTGAGTTGGATGAAAAAATTTGAAAAACTTCTGAAAACGTCTTTCGTAAGCTAGAAAAAGAAGAAAAACTTTCAGCCAATTCTAAAGGGGTCGGGTTCAAAATTGGTCGAAATGGGATGGAATACCCCATGTATAATAGCAAGGACAACTTCCACGCCGAACTTCAACACGATATCTTCAACGACTTTTGATTTGCGAGTTGAAAGCTTTTAAATTTCCTTCTTCCAAGTTTGCCAAGGCCGTTTTCCAAAATTTTGCAAAATTTCTATTTCTTGTCATTGCGAGAGCACATATCAAAGTGAGCATAGTTATTGTGCGTGATTATCAAATCTGTTTATGAAAAAAAGTTATTGGAATAACTTCGAATCTTTCACTCCTATGTGGTCGGTAAAAGATAATCTATTATTTATTTTAATAAGTTTAACAATTTCGGGTGAAACCGAACATTACATACCCAGCTATGCACTTGAAGCGCTGTTGTTGTTTGCTTTGTCATTCTCATTTCAAAATTTGTTCAAGTTTTGTTCTAAGCTCTACCATATCACTACTCAGGTAGAATATCAGTCAAACGTAGTTAAATACCATAGCTATTGCAAACTTTGTTAAGTTTGGACCTTTGGGAAAAGTGGGCGTGGACTTTGACCGATTTTGATTATGTTCACTCAGTCTATATAATTTGGCAGGGATACTATCTCTGCCAAATTTCAATATAATATCTTTTACGGCTTGTTAGACTTCCAAATTTTCATTTTCTAAATGTATGTATGGTGCCACGCCCATATTCCATATTATTTGGAATTCATGTTTTTTTTTCATAAAACCAATCCACCTAACAAATTTCATTAGCTTAGCGGTATTCGTTTTTGAATTACCATATTTTTTCCATCTTTCTAAATTTTTGATATCAAAAAAGTGGGCGTGGTTATCGTTATATTTCGCTCGTTTTCAATGCCAATCTATGCTGTGTTCAGATAAGCCCTTATACCGAATTTTGTGAAGGTATCTCAATATTTGCTCAAGTTATCGTGATAACAGACGGACATGGCTCAATCAAATTTTTTTTCGATACTGATGATTTTGATATATGGAAATCTATATCTATCTGGATTCCTTTATACCTGTACAATCAACCGTTATCCAATCAAAGTTTAACTCCCAAGTACAAGTACACCTGGGTATAAAAAACAACTTTTGCTTATCAATTATTCGAATATTCGATTATCAATAGCTATAGTTTGAATATAATTTGTATGGCAGAAATTAGTGGGCCTTTAGAGAACAAAAGCCAGAAAATTTATTTAAAAAATTGTACAACTTTTTCAAAAACACCGTCTCCATATTGGTCAACATGATTCTACTAATTTTTTCAACAGTTAGAATGTATTACTTTTTAGTGCTAATGTTGTTGTTGTTTGCGATAAGGACATCCCCGAAGGCCTTGGGGAGTGTTATCGATGTTGATGGTCCTTTGCCGAATGCAGATCCGGTACGTTCCGGTAACAAGCACCATAAAGGTACTAGCACGACCATCTCGGGAACGATTTGGTATGACCACATGTAACCTTCTAGGCCATACCGCACTTCCTCCCCCTAGATCTGTCAGGAGTTCGGGGTCGCCAGAGCATCGGCTGTTAATGAAACTGGATTCGCTACGGGTAGGTGAGGTTGACAATGTGGTTGCAGAAGCTATATATTGCGCTGGCAACCCTCTTGAGAGGGTTGCGTAACAAAACCCCTTGAATCAATTTGGTATTTTAGTCGCCTCTTACGACCTACCGCTCTATTCTAAGCCCCCTGACACGCTGGGGCATTTTAGGGCTAATCGTTTAATGCTGTGTGCAGTCTCCATAAAATACTAGAAGCTCACTTATGGCAATTCTAAACTAATTACCTACTAATAAGGCACTTGACATAAGTTTTGGTCTACTCAACATAAGGATGAGATAACTTAAGTACTACCCATCTTTGTCTCATTATTTGTTACACACACGAGTAAGTTTAATTGTTGAGTGTTTATGTTGTACTTTGACGTGTCTTGTCGCGCACAAACAAGAGATCATTTAACTTAATAAACACACTGACATATATCGTATATCTTTATGCGCCCATTACCTCCCAGCAGCGAAACTTCTCAAATAGAGCGAGTTTATAACCTCGAAAGCTCCCAAGGAAGGCGTAACATTTCACACCAGTGCAGCATCAAAATGCGCCCGTTCTTCACTAGTTTATCCCCGTCAATGTTCCTCACTGTAATATGAGTAGACTCACTGATTTGTCGGTGTGTTTGTGCAGTGCACTTAATTAAATCCCAATTTACATAGGTAAATCATCCTGATTTGCACACATTTATTTTAATTCCTACTTCGTTTCACTTTAATATACTTTCCCATTTAGCAAATTCGAAAAAAAAGAAAATAAAAATAAACAACAAAAAAACTTTGCTTGTTTCCCTGTTCATTTGTCGTTGTGTACAAAACATTTGCAACTCCCAAAAAGCAGAAACAAAAAATACGAACTCGTGCAGAAGGACACGCTCTTTTGCACTTCTGCTCCATTGCTTCTTTGGTATCAGCTGCCATTTGGATGCTTATTATTATCATCTTTTTATACCTTTCATGAACATGAAATGGTATATTAACTTTGGTCCGATGTTTGTAACGTTGAGAAATATAGAAGATAGACTCACCATTAAGTATACCGAATTGATCAGGGCGACGAACTGAGTTGATATAGCCATGTCCGTCTGTCCGTCCGTCTGTCCGTCGTCTGTCTGTTTGAACGCAAACTAGTCTCTCAAATTTTGAGATATCTCAATGAAATTTGGCACAAGGATGTATTCTTGTATTATATTAGACATATGTCGGATCCGGCAGGATCGGACCACTATAACATATATCTCCCATACAACCGATCGTTCAGATAGAAAGATTTTTGGCATTTCTCCGCAATTTCTAATAAAAACGTGAAACTCGTGATATATATTCTAATATATCATAGAAGATTTCCTGTAAAAATCATTTCGATCGGAGCTATATATAATATATATCCCATACCGATCGTTCAGATAAGGGGGTTTTTTGCCATTTTTATCTTAAAAATCGTTTAGGTATGTAGATCTTTTCACTATATATTTCTTATCTTATACATCCGATTATTTGGCGATTACGAACGGGATAAGATTTTTGTTCAGCCCCATTCATGAAAGGTATGAAGTCTTCGGCACAGACGTCCTTACTTCTTGTTATTGTTTTTGTTATTGCTTATGTTTGCTCGTGTTATGCTCAAAACTGGAGATCTTTTTCTGAACTCAAAGTGGTGCGCTTCTGTTGTTAAATAAATTAAGCGACTGGATTAAGTAAAAAGATATCGAATTACACACCTGATTGCCACTTTCAATGGAGGACAATGAACAAAAATATATCAAAAGCAAATGCGAAACGCAAAAAAGGCTTCGCAATTCACGGATCTACATACAAAACGTATGTACGGGTTTTCGTATATAAGCATGCTTGCACAACTATTTATAATTTTTTGTGCATCAATTTTTCGAGTTCCCCAGTTTAGTGTAAAAACAGTAAGGAAGGTTAAGTCGGTGTAACCGAACATACATACCAGTTGAGAGCTGTGGAGACAGAAGTAAGGGAAAATGCACCCTGTGTTGTACAAAAGCAACTAGGGTCACCCTGGAATGTGTTTGTGTATGACATGTGTATCAAATGAGGCATAAAGAGGATTTTAGAGGAAGTGGGCCATAGTTCTATAGATGGACGCCATTTAAGGATATGGCCATAAGGTGGGCAGGTGACTCTAGACTTTGTTTGTACGATATGGTATCAAATGAAAGGTTTTAATGAGTATTTTTAAAAAGGAGTGGGCCTTAGTTCTATAGGTTGGAGGAGACGCCTTTTCGAGTATCGCAATAAGTTGGACCGGGGTGACTCTAGACTTTGTTTGTACGATAGTGGATCAAATAAGTATTATTGAAGAGTTTTAAAAGGGAGTGGTGGTAGTTGTATATGTGAAGGTGTTTCCAGATAGCGATCAAATGTGGCCAGGGTGACCAGAACATCATCTGTTGGATACGCTAAGTTATTATATATGTAATACCTGCCAAGATTTTAAGGGTTTTTTATTTCGCCTGCAGACTTTTTCATTTTCTTCTACTTAATATGGTAGGTGTCACACCGATTTTACAAACGTTTTTTCTAAGTTATATTTCGCGTCAATAAACTCAATCCAATGACCATGTTTTCATCCCTGTTTCGTATTTGGCATAGAATATGGCAGTCATTTTTCGTAATTGTCGATATCGAAAAACTGGGCGTGGTCATAGTCCGGATTTTTTTCGGCGGCCAATTTTTTACATATCAATACAATTGAGTTTCCAGATAATTACGTGAACTGAGTTTTAGTAAATATATATCGATTTTTGCTCAAGTTAATGTGTTAAACGGGACATGCGGAGGACAGACGATGAATGTGGAATAAAACACCCTTCTGGCTTGCATAAACCATTTCCGTTTTTCGCCCATTTTCATAGAAACCATTAACGTGTGTCATAAAATCTATTCCCCTACCAAATTTCAAAAAAGGATTGGTTAATTTTGTTAGACTTATGGCGTTAAAAATTATCCTATACAAAATAAATGAAAAAGGGGCGGAGCCCAACGCCCATTTGAACTTTTTCTTTTTATTTTTGTATTTTTGTTGCAAAACCATAACATTATGGAGTTGAATCTTGACAATAATTTTAACACATTACATACTGTAAAGCATATTAATTTTTTTGTTAAAATTTTTTATTTAAAAAAAAAAAAAATTTTTTTTATTAAAAGTGGGCGTGGTCTCTTCTCTCTCCGATTTTGCTAATTTTTTATTAAGCGTACATATAGTAATAGGAGTAACGTTCCTCCTCCAAATTTCATCTGATATCTTCAACGCACTGCCAATTAAAAGCTTGCAAAATTTTAAATACCTTCTTTTAAAGTAGGCAAGGCGGTGCCACGCCCCATTGTCCAAATTTTAAACTAATTTTCTATTTGCGTCCCTAGGTTCAACTCATGCTACCTCAAGTTTTGTCGCTTTTATCTGTCCTTGAATTCTATCGCCAGGCACTTGGTTTTTTCGGTTTTTTTCGAAATTTTTTGATATCGAAAAAGTTGGTGTGGTTATAGTCGATTATCGTTCATATTAAATAGCGATCTAGATGAGTGCTCAAGGAAACCTACACAAACGACACAAACAAATTTCTCAAGATACCTGGATCAATATTACTCCAAGTTAATCGTGTTAACGGACGGGACGGAGGACGGAACGGAGCCAGGGCTCAATCAAACTGTTTTTTTTTTTTTTTTTTTTTTTTTTGTGTTTTTTGTTTTTTTTTTTTTTTTTTTCTTTTTTTTTTTTTTTTTTTTTTTTTTTTTTTTTTTTTTTTCGATCCTGATGATTTTGATATATGATGGAAGTCTATATCAGATCCTCGATTCCTTTATATATGTACAACCAAACCAGTTATCCCAAGCAAAACCTTAATATACTCTGTGAATTCGCTCAAACTGAGTCATAAAAAAAATAGTCGTAAGTACCATAGGTTAGCGAACATCTTTAATTAAAGGCCTTTTCCTTCACTAAAGCGTATATCGTCAAAATTTACTGGTGTTACAAACTTAAGTTGAGGAGAGCTTGAGGTTTATATTATTTTTCCCTCTTCCTCCATAGGCTGCTTTTTTTCGTGTTTGCCTTAATAACCATGTGGTCTACATCTGAGACCTAGGGTTAGGTTAGGCTGAACTGCTTGAAATGGCTGGGCTTGTGAGTATCCTCACATAGTAGACTTTTGATGAAGAACCGTAAAAGGTAGTGTTCACAGCAGCACAAAAGTTTGTTTAAAAATACACACCAAACTGAAACCTCCTATAAAAAAACCAAACTTATGTTATATAAAATAAAAACTCACTCCGTGCGGGGG